>JASDQU010735475.1:83587-127813 GCA_032191745.1 Picea mariana
TGTTGCCTCATCTCAGTTGGTGCTGAGAATGCAAGCTGAGTCTTGCATATAGAGCTGGTGCTCTTGTAGAGTTGTACTCTATTCAGTTGTTGCTGATAAATGCCAAGGATTGTAGTCCGTAATAAAAAGAAAATTGTACATACATCTTGTGTTCTTTGTGTTCATTGTGGTGATGACTTGTTAATGATATATTGCTGATATGTGCTCACATCTAACTGGTTATAAATGACAACAATGGGTAATGAATAAATGTTGAATGCTAATTGATGAGTTTTTGTGCAAGAGGGAAGTTGTGGGAAAAAGAGCCCCGCACTCATTCACCCCCCTCTAAGTGTGGTAGGTGTGTCCAACAATTTTGCTATGTCAAGAGTGACAAAATTCACTGAGCAAGTAATACAAAATCATGGTCTAGGTATCACCAGAAATCGTTGACCCATCATTTAACTGTGAATAAAAAAAATCGTTGAATACAAATTGTGAATATAAACAGTGAATATAAAATTGTTGGCTGTCATTAAAACACTGGCTGTCATTTCATATAAAAAAAATGCAAACATTCTCATGGTAAACACACAGTCGGGTATCAAACACAATCGATAGAAGAAGGGTAATCGTTGACTATCTAGGGGTAAATCGCAGTCAAGTAAAATGGTAAATCGTCATCATAATAAAATGATAAAACACGGAGTTGAATTATTAGGGGATATGAATGATAAAAATGGAAGAATTACTTAAAAAAAGAAGGCGCAATGACCATCAATCAACAAAGAACAATCAATAGGGGTAGACAACTGGGAAACACATCCTTCGCTCATCATCCACACATAGAAAAGCAGGTCATTAGAATCTATAGGTTTCTATGCACCGACGTGACGACCATCGATTCGGCTCCTGGCCGATTGCTCAGGCTTGGACCGACGAGCTAGGGATGAGGACGAAAAGCACCACTCTTCACAAAAATCAACAAAACCAAAGGACAGTCACAACAACATGCAGAGACCGAATGCCAAGGGAAAAAGTCCAACATCAGGCTTAAGGCTATGGGGAAATCAAGTGCTTGGCTGAAATGCTAAGTCAAACATTTTCTTTACGCAATTAAGAATACATAATTGAAAGTGTAAGGTATAATAAGAATCTACCATGCAGAATCAAGTAAGCGTACTGTAGCACAAGTCGTTCGCTTTGATTCATTGTCCCACGCGCTCCATGCAGTTCCCGCTTGCCAACCGATGAGACTTCATTGGTACCTCCCAGCCAATGCTAGGGGTACTCTTCTTCACCGTTAGCCCCCCGAGCCACAAAGGGGCCACACACCCTAAGCCAGAGAACAACTAGCTCCCAGCTTGCCTTGTAAGGCCGAGCTACCACTCCTCACCGAGCTGGGTATCCCAACTCCCACAAGCTAAGTCATTCAAGTCTGAAATTATGCAGCATAACGTTAGGCATAACAACCGAGATGTATCATCCTCCTCCTAGCTCCTTTATATAGAGTTTGTAAGTCATTTACTTTCCCAAAATCCCATTTAATTTAATGTTCAATAATTTAATTCATAAAAATCCTCCACGTACATGTGTCACCCATCCCCTTTATTGCACCATAAATTAATTTCATTAATTAATTAATTACTCCTATTTCCCTCACCCACCTAAAATCATTCCTAGAATCGCTCCTAGGTGTCCCCATATTCCCTTAAACATTTTAATGACTTACCCCCTTACTAATTCACTAGATGAGTTCACTTTAGAAAGTTCTTAAATGAAAAATACCTTACTAAGTTAGTCTTTATGATTTTTCCTTATGCTTCCCTTTCTCTTTATGTTTCCCTCTTTTTCCTATTTTCCTAATTCTTTTAAATTTCCCTCTTTCCCTTTTCATTTAAAACTCAAAATTGGCAAGTGTAGAAAATTGCCTTTTTTCCCTTTCTTCTTTTTAATTAATAAATTTTTAATTACCATNTTTAAAATTTTATCCCCCAAAAGATTTTTTTATAAATTAATTGAATTGCTTACCCCCTTCTCGTCACATGATTAATGATTATTATTATTATTATTTATTTATTTTTATATAAATATATATTTTTTATCACAAGTATTACTTACCTAGATTTTACTCTTTAAATAAATATAAATAAATATTTATTATCATGTTACTCGTTCTAAGGGCATCTAGGTTTATTCATTTTTTTTTAACAGCACGTCATGACCTTCAGGACACACTAGGTGCTCCAAGGGTGCCACTCGCCTCATTTTGTTTCCCTTGCACGACGTTCCCTTCAAGATGCACTATGTGCTCCAAGGGTGCCACTCACCTCTTGACTGACTTGGTAGACATAAAAAAACCCTGGATTCAATACTCCTCCAGGTGATCTTGTGGGAGACTAAGGCCCTCTAAGGAATAAGGTCCCTGCCTTATTGTGCACCCCTTAGAATCATCGTGAGCGACTATCGTAGTCTTCCCTCATGGAATTGTGGGTCTTCTTGAACTAGGTAGTCGTTAACCTATAGTTCGAGCCACTGTGGGAGTGCTAGTAGCTTGTTGTAGGGTTGTTTCCCACACCTCTCCCTCAACATCTCTGGTAGTCGTGCATGACCCCTCTACTCCACATGTGAGTCTGGTCGGCAAGTTATCGTCATATCATCAACGAATCATGTCAGAATAACATCCATAATCATAACATCTAATCAGATGTAGATATGCCATATATAAAACAATCAAACCCAAATAGTCCACTTCCTGACTCGATCCGGAGTCCAAGGGGTCTCATCGATGCCTCTGGATCCTCGAGGTCCAAAATCCTACACACTCAGGAAAATCGAGTCCATAACACCTGTCTATGTGAATAAAAAAAAGTAACATGTCATCAATCCATAACGCCTCATAATCATAAGAAAATGCCCAATAGTATAATAATCTGGATCACTTGCACACAACTGTCCTCAAAGAATAAGTGCGCTTAGTGCGAGCAAGAGCGGGATGTTACATACACCCTCTCTTGGTCTAAACTTCGTCCCGAAGTTTCACAGTATATAAGTGCCGAAATAATGTGTATCATAGTATCATAAGTCTATCTATCCAACAAAAATGGAAACTGTTTCCGCATTTCATATGCATCCTCCGAGGTCGTTGAGTGCAGACTATAGTTGTCCCACTGGATATTGACCTGATCTACTGTTCAACACCGTAGTTTTTGAATGCGATGATCTAGAATGTGGATCGGCTCAGCCATGATCGCCCCCTCATCCGACACCCACAAGGTGCTCAAGTCAAAACATGTGTGGGATCATTAATCATAATGTCTCAAACAAAGACGTGCAATACATCGTGCATACGCCTCAAGAATCAGGCAATGTTATTCATTAGGCCACGGGCCTCACTTTTCCACAATATCACAGGATCCCATGAACCTAGGAGATAGTTTATCCCCTTTTCCAAACTTGATCGAACTCGTATGTGGTTTTAGCCACAAAAATACTTGATCGCCACATCGTAACTACGGTCAACACGACGCACATCGTCATAACTCTTCTACCGATCCTGCACTTCCTTGATCCTTTGTCTTATAGTTTGCATTTAATATTCCAATTCTTGGATCACTTTTGGTCCCACCTAGACCCTATCCTCAAGCCGATCCCAACTCAAAGGCGCCCGAAACAGTCGCCCACAAAGAAACTCGAAAGGCACCATCTTAATGGCGCTTTGGTAGCTGTTGTTATAAGCGAATACTACGAGTGGAAAGAATTATTCCCAACGCTTCGATTGGTACATCATGTACATGTGAAACATGTCTTACAAGGTTTAGTTGGTTCATTCGGTCTGCCTGTCAGTATCCGAGTGATACCCAGTACTAAATTTAAGTAGGGTTCCCAAGGCCTCTTGGAAACTAGTCCAAAATTGTCCAGTAAACACCGATCCTTGATCAGATATAATCCTCTTAGGTATGCCATGCAGCCTCAAAATATCACTAGTGAAATATCTAGCTATGTCAAATTCCTGATACGTCGTGTCCATAAGAATACAATGAGCACTCTTTTTCAAAGTGTTGACTACCAAAAAATCGAGTCGTGTCTTCTTGCCATCAGTGGAAATTCAATGATGAAATCCATCAATATGACCTCCCATTTTGATTCTGGAATAACATGTGGTTGTAGTAATCCTGTTGGATGTCTATGTTTAGCCTTTAACTGCTGACATTCTAGACATCTGGCCTCAGAGTTGAATATGTCTGGCTTTATTCATTTTCATAAGAATAAGGGTTTAAGGTCTTCCCTCATCTTTGTGACCCCCGAGTGAGCCATGTACATCGCTCTGTGAGGCTCATTTAGAATCAAACTACTCAACTTGTCGTTCGGTGGTATGCAAATTTGATTTTTAAATATCCATAATCCATTGTCATCAAACGTAAGTCCTTCAAATCTTGGTACCATCATTGTGTTTTGTCCGATAAAATCATAGACCTCTAGTACCAGTCATCATTGAGCTTTAAAGTTAGAATATTTTTACATAGATTTGTTGGAAGAGGCAACAACGAAAAGGTGTGAGGTCTCTGACTCATTGCATATATCACTCGGTTACTGTTCCTTTTATGTAAGCAATCTCGAAATTGCACTCCCTAAGAAATTTCAACCAACGTCATTGTCACACGTTCAGGTCACTTTGCGTAAAAATGTGTTGTAGCCCAGAGTGGTCCATTTTTAGTTCAGATTCCATCCAATAAGGTAGTGCCTCCAAAATATTGATGCATAAATAATGGATACCAACTCCAATTCCTGCATCGCATAGTTCTCCTCATGCCTTCTTAGTTTCCTTGAGGTGTAAGCGATCACTTGATCATCTTGCATCAAGACTCTGCCTAAGCCTTCTTTGGATGCATCATTGCACACCAAGAAGTTCACGTCCATGTCAGGGACCTTTAGTAATGGCGTTGTTTTTAACAGCTCTTTGAGCCTTCCAAAATTCTTCCACGCATTTCTCGGTCCAAACAAACTTCTTGTTCTTCTTCTGCAATTCCGTGATCGGATTTGATATCTTCGAAAATCCCTCGAAAAATTGTCGATAGTATCCTACTAAACCCATGAAGCTACGAACTTCTGGGACATTCGTCAGCGCAGGCCATTCCATAATAGCCTTGACCTTTGCTAGATCCATGATGATACCTTCGCCTGAGATGACATGCCCTAAGTAGTGAATCTTCGATTGATAAAACGAGAATTTGGACACTTTCTCATACAATTTGTGCTCTCACAGACACTGTAGTACCAAGCGCAAGTGCTTTTCATGCTCCTCCATCATCCAAGAGTAAATCAAAATATCGTGAATGAAATACTTGGACAAACTTGTCAAAGTACTCGCGGAACACCTCGTTCATCAAACTCATAACTTCCCCTGAGGAGTTTGTCAGTCCAAACGGTAAAAAAGTAAACTTGTAATGACCAAATCTCATCTTAAAGGTGGTCTTAGGGACGTCATCCTCCTTGATATGTAGCTAGTGATACCCTGATCGTAAATTGATCTTGGAAAACATCGTCGCACCCTTCATTTGATCGAAAAGATCATCAATCCTTGGCAACATATACTGATTCTTGATCATTAACTTGTTCAATTGACGATATTCAATGCAGAGTCTCCACGACCCATCCTTCTTTCATATGAAAATAACAGGTGTATCCCATGGTGACACACTTGGATGTATACATCCTAGGTCCAACAACTCCTTCAGTTGCATTCTCAACTCTTGTAACTCCGAGGTTAACATATGATAAGGCATTCTTGCTATTGGTTCAGTCCCTGGTTTTAGGTCTATGGTAAACTCCAATTCCCTCTCCGACAACATCCTAGGTAACACCTCCAAGAATATGTCTGCAAACTCTCTCACCACTGGAAGGTGTTCTAGACCTTCTGCTACTCCCTTTTCATTTAACGCAAGGATCGCATAGAGATTATATCCCTTGCGCATGCTCTTCCGTAGCTACAAGGAAGAGATGAACCTCAGGGAAAATCCCTGGTTTCAATCTACAATCACTTGTTTCTGTCCCTCATCATCGATCAAGCTCAACCGTTTCATCTTAAATTTGAGTATCGCCTCATGTGATTCCATCCAGTCCATACAGATCACGACGTCATAAGATCCTAATATCGTGACATATAGGTCATCCCTGGTGATGAACTCTCCTAGGTTAAGGGTACAACCCGTAACCTTTCCTCTAACCTTCTGTTTGGCTCTCGAAGCCATCTCTACAATGCTAAACTCAACTTTCTCGATTGCCTTTACCTTAGTCCTTTTTAGCACTGCACCAGAGATGAAACTTTCTGTAGCACCGAGATCTATCAAATCTAAGGGTTTGGTCAGCAACGATACCTGACATCTTGAGCACACTCGACTAGTTCTCTTCCTGGCAGTTATTCACCACTGCATGAATCCGATGGGCCTTGCCAAAAACTCCCATGGTAGTGGGTCCGACTTATCCAAATGATCCCACCCTTTCCTCTGAGCAGTAATGATGGTAATGTGTCTCCCCACAGTCTAGCACACTTTCTTCAGTCCAGTATTCCAGGTACCCGAAGTAGAATCTTAATTCTAACAATAAGTCTAAACTCAAACTTCTTTACCTTAAGTTTCTGGGTAATTTGGTGTGGAGCATACCAAAGTAGCTCCAAATGGGACTCGTACTCAAGAATCGTGTGACTGCCTTGTTGCAAGGCGTCGAACTCTTTGAGCTGATGCTCAACGAATTCCTCAGAAAGATACCTCTCCTGGAACCATTCCTCGAGAAGTTCCCATGACATGTCGTCGACGGGCATGTTCAAATGTGGCAGGAGCATCTTCTGCCATAGAAGAGCTCTCCCCTTAAGTTGAAATAACACCATGAAGACCTTCATGTTGGAGGTTGTAATCGCGAAGTGTGAAGCACAATGCCTTTCCCTACAACCGTGACTCGACGGCATAGTCGTCTGCAACACTCGTGGACTCGAGATTTCAACTCTCTCGAGTTCTTGGTGGATGCTAATGGTACTAGCTAGGGAATGCTG
Organism: Picea mariana; assembly: GCA_032191745.1. Classification (NCBI taxonomy): domain Eukaryota; kingdom Viridiplantae; phylum Streptophyta; class Pinopsida; order Pinales; family Pinaceae; genus Picea; species Picea mariana. The sequence continues at coordinate 90,615 of JASDQU010735475.1, forward strand.
TGGACCCTTAGGGGTATAGGTGCCCTGGCCTCATCTTAGTACCGATGGTGAATCAAGGCCCTTTCCATTACCTGGAAGGGCCTTGTCAAACCATCATCATCCCTTACAACAAGTGAATCCATCCCAAGGACTTGTTCTTCCTCTTGGGGGTTCGACTCTAAGGGTGCGGGAACTTTTGGAGGCATTGCACCTCATTCCACGACACCATGTTGCGAACCTCTGAGGCATCCTAAAAATGTGATCACCATATGGACATGTTAAGGTTTTTAATTAACACAACAATTAATACTCACGGGTTTACTGCAGTGGAAATCTTGGCGATCCACAGTCGCAGGGTTGAACCCGCTCTGATACCATATGTAATGACCCCTTCATTATGACTACCAGCCAAGCAGAAGCTGCAAATTTTTTTGTTTTTTAATAGGACGACAACAATGATTACTGATAAACAACACATCTAACGGTGAGCACCACGCCCACAGAAAAAGAAACAGACAACTAAGACTCCACGCACTAGAGCAAGAGCATCTGGGTGAAACCTGTGTAAAGCGTCAGATATAAATGACTACCTGCCCGACACAAACATGACCACACCTACAAGCTAAGGGAAAACATCCCCATCGTGACACAACGACTTCAATGGCAAGTGAACTAGAACCTCGATGGCATGCAAATCAACGCATGAAGGCGTTCAACCCATGCACCATGAGAAAAATTACAATGATCAACAACACTCACATGGGAGCACAGACCCCAACCAAGTCATCCTTCACCTCTATCCCTTAGGGCGCGCAATGATCCCCTCATCAAGGATCATGTCATCCCCAAGTGATAGGCGCGACAATAACCCTAGCGCAACATAACCTATCTAGACCAAGGACTCAATATAGCACCAATGCTCTAGGAGCCTAACCATAGACAAGAAGACTACGCCCACACCCCTAAGAAACAATTGAACATGACGCAAGGTGACGTCATTCAAGAAAAGTTGTGCAGCTATCCAAAGAATGTCTGCTTCCTACAAGGAAAACCTGTGAGGTGAAACAACTATGACCAACCACTATTTCAATTCGCCTTAAGGCGCAAGGCTATGCCATTACATTGAAAATGATCTGGACATGATGCAGTTGACCCTAATTATTAGACAAGGCACCATCAGGTACCTGCAACAGTCTTTATATAAGTACAGGCATTCAGTGTTAGGAATAATATTAACACTATTTAATTATTATATATATTTAAATAACTAAATACACCCTTGTTGATTTATCTAAATTGTTATTATTAAAATTATTTATCCCAAGGATATTTCATGTGAGTTAACTTCCCAATTTATTTATTAAGGTTGGACCCATCCCCTAATCCATCGATCTCCAAGTGAGATTTCAACACTAACGAATATCATTAAAAAATAAACAACATGAATCAAGGAGGTGAGGATGAATAATTGCATGATATAACGTAAGGCCCTTTAATTAATTAAGTTCGTTCACAAATGATCTAACTCCACAATTCCAGTACATACTTGACTTTTATGCACGACTCCGAATTGCTAATATTTAAAATCTGAACCTGTCAGAATAACCACATATCAACTATTCCAATAAATTTTGATTGCGGTGGTTTAGGGTAAAATATGTGAGTTAATTATCAATCATAACATTGCCTTTTTAACCCATAACACTATCAAGTTGTCATCTAAGAATTCGTTGTCATGATAGCATTAAAGAAAGCCAATATCTAGAAGGCCAATAACATTGAAGAATATCTAGAAGCGTTGTCAACTATAAGAAAATTTGACAGTTGTGTAATCATCAATGTATATATATATATATATATATATATATATATATATCAATGTATAACTAATAAAATCCAAAATCACTTTGTAATAATCAAAATTGTACAAGAAATTGTTGGGTAAAAAGCAATATCGTTTACTGACAACCATAAAGAGATGAGCAAAAATACATTCGCTGTCAATTTCTATGTAATGGAATAATATTTTTATTTATGTATTTAATTAATATATTTTGAACTAACCTAGCCTATCAATCGGTGTACCCAACAACCTGAAAAGACAACTTGTATGCATCTAGTGTGAGTTGACTACATGAGGAATGTAATTGATTAGTTAACAGTGAACAAAGATAAAGATTGATCAGACTGGATAAGGAAATCTAATATTTCACTAGAGTCACAACACAATACGATGAATCAATATCGTCCATGGGCTATAATTTCATGATACAGGTAATGACAAAGAGGTAATAAGGTGTATTAGATATCATTCCATGTAATGGAATAATATTTTTATTTACAGAAAGTGAATATATTTACCACCGCCGATCATATGAGTTGTCTTGGATACAGACCGAGTGCGCGGTTGAAGGTATTGATGTGGTTCTTCTACAGGAACGCAATGTAGAATTATTCCAAATAACAAAGTGACCCAAATGCCCATTGGAAGCAAGCAATATCCACACCTGGTCAAGGATTATCAAGGGTGACCATATATACTGAGAAAAACGGGAATCCATGCAACAAGCAGCGAGCATGTCCAATGAAAAGATGCGTAGATTTGTTGTCTAGAAATGTGAACACTACCACCATTCAAGCCATCACACTCAGCCAAAATTTATGTCATTAAATAGGAAACACTGTCTATAAAGAGGGAATTCGCTACCCAATGAAACAAGTCAGTCCCACTTATTGCAATTTGTTGTCATCCATATTATAAGATTGTTGTCAAATATATTTTTCCGGCATAGTAAATAAAAACGTTGTTAAACATCAAGGGGAATTTGTTGTCATTAAACCACCACCACTACAATATAGAACACCATCATTTGCACAACAAAAATGCTGACTACGCTACCCATTTACACTGTAGAACACCACCGTTGCACAGTAAAACCACGGTCTAAAGATTACGAAAATCTTTGGGTAAGTAATACAAAGATCAGTGGTCTAGATATCACCGAAATCACTGCCTCTACATTACAATTTCACTATGTCAAGAGTGACGGAATTCACTGAGAAAGTAATACAAAATCATGGTCTAGGTGTCACTAGAAATCGCTGACCCATCATTTAACTGTGAATAAATAAAACTACTGAATATAAATTGTGAATATAAATAGTGAATATAAAATCATTGGTTGTCATTTCATATAAAAAAATGCAGACATTCTCATGGTAAACACACATTTGAGTATCAAACACAATCAATAGAAGAAGGGTAATCGTTGACTGTACAAGGGTAAATCACAGTCAAGTAAAATGGTAAATTGTCATTATAATAAAATGATAAAACACAGAGTTTAATTATTAGGGGATAGTAATGATAAAAATGGCAGAATTACTCAACACAAGAAGGCACAATGACCATCAATCAACCAAGAACAATCAATAGGGGTAGACGAATAGGCAACATGTCCTTCACTCATCATCCACGCACAGAAAAGTAGGGCACTAGAATCTATAGGTCACTATGCACCGAAGTGACGACCATCGATTCGGCTCCTAACCGACTGCTCAGGTGTGGACTGACGAGCTAGGAATGAGGATGAAAAACACCACTCTTCACAACAATAAAAAAAAAACAAAGGACAGTAAAAACAAGCATGCAGGGACCGAATGCCAAGGGAACAAGTCCAGCAACGGGCTTAGGGCTATGGGGAAATTAAGTTCTCGGCTGAAATGCTAATTCAGACATTTTCTTTACCCAATTGAAAATATAGAATTGAAAGCATAAGGTATAATAAGAATCTACCATGAAGAATCAAGCAAGTGTACCGTAGCCCAAGTCTTCCACTCTGAGTCATTGTCCCACGCGCTCCGTGCAGTTCCCTCTTGTCAACCGATGAGACTTCACTGGTACCTCCCAACCAACTCTGGGGGTACTCTTCTTCCCCCTTAGCCCCCCGAGCTACAAAGGGGCCATGCTCCCTAAACCAAAGAACACATATCTCCCATATCACCTTGCAAGGCCAAGCTACCACTCCTCACCGAGATGGATATCTGAACTCCCACAAGCTAAGTCAGTCAAGTCTGAAATTCTACAGTGTGATGTCACGCATAACAGCGGAGATGCATCATCCTCCTCCTACCTCCTTTATATAGATTTTGTAAGTCATTTACTTTCCCAAAATCCCATTTAATTTAATGTTCAATAATTTAATTCATAAAAATCCTCCCTGTACATCTGTCACCCATCCCCTTCATTGCACCATAAATTAATTTCATTAATTAATTAATTACTCCTATTTCCCTCACCCACCTAAAAGCATTCCTAGAATCGTTCCTAGGTGTCCCCATATTCCCTTACACATTTTAAGGACTTACCCCCTTACTAATTCACTAGATGAGTTCAATTTATAATGTTCTTAAATGCAAAATACCTTACTAAGTTAGTCTTTATGCTTTTCCCTTATGTTTCCCTTTCTCTTTATGTTTCTCGCTTTTTCCTAGTTTCCTAATTCTTTTAAATTTCCCTCTTTCCCTTTTCATTTAAAACTCAAAATTGGCAAATGTAGAAAATTACCTTTTTCCCCTTTTTTCTTTTTAATTAATAAATTTTTAATTAGCATATGTAACAAAACAATTATTTCCCTCAAAAGATTTTTTTATAAATTAATGGAATTGCCTACCCTCTTCTCGTCACATGATTAATGATGATTATTATTATTTTTTATTTATTTTTATTTTTATTTTTTTATAAATATGTATTTTTTTATCACAAGTATCACTTACCTAGATTTTAATTTTTGAGGTTGGGTGACATTTTATAGGGAAATTGTTTTTAAATCTTTCTTATCATGTTAATCATTCTAATTCCATATAGGTTTATTCATTTATTTTTTTAACAACGCAATGTGCCCTTCAGGGTGCACTAGGTGCTCCAAGGGTGTCACTCACCTCATTTTGTTTCCCTTGCACAACGTGCCCTTCAGGATGCACTACATGCTCCAAGGGTGCCACTCACCTCTTGATTGACTTGGTAGACATAAAAAACCCCTGGAGTCAATACTCCACCAGGTGATATTGTGGGAGACTAAGGGCTTCTAAGGAATAAGGCCCCTACCTTATTGTGCACCACTTAGAATCATCATGAGCGACTGTCACAGTCTTCCCTCATGACATCATTGGTTTTCTCAAACTAGGTAGTCATTAACCTAAAGCTCAAGCCATGGTGGGAGTGCTAGTAGGCTGTGGCAGAGATGTTGTCCACACCTCTCCCTCAACGTTTCTAGTAGTTGTGCATGACCCCTCTACTCCACATGTGATTCTGGTCAACAAACTATCGTCATCCTGTATCATCAATGAATCATGTCAAAATAACATCCATAATCATAACATCTAATTAGATGCACATATGTCATATATAGAACAATCAAACCCCAATAGTCCACTCCCTGACATGATCCAGAGTCCAAGGGGTCTCATCAATGCCTCTACATCCTTGAGTCCAAAATCCTGCACACTCAGGAAAACTGAGTCAATAGCACCTGTTTGTGTCAATACAACAAAGTAACATGTCATTAATCCATAATGCCTCATAATCATAAGCAAATGCCAAATAGTATAATAATCCAGATCACTTGCACGCAAGTGTCCTCAAAGAATAAGTTCTCTTAGTGCAAGAAAGAGTAGGATATTACAGACCAACAAAAGAGTTGGGAAGAATTCTTTCCATTGGTAGAATTCATATATAACAACAGTTATCAAAGCACCATTAAAATGGCACCTTTCGAGTTTCTTTACGGGTGACCATGTCAGACGCCTTTGAGTTGGGATTTGCTTGAGGATAGGGTATTTGTGGGACCATAAGTGATCCAATAAATGGAATATCAAATGAAAATAATAAGATAAAGGATCAAGGAAGCGCAGGATCGGGAGAAGAGTTATGTTGATGCACATCGTCTTGACCGTAGTTACGAAGTTGGCGATCGAGTCTTCTTGTAGGTGAAACTACATAAGACTTTGATCAATTTTGGAAAGGGCGCTAAAATATCTCCTAGGTGTTAGCACAAGAACTATCATCTAGAAGAGGCCTAACTATCAGAGTTTTGGATTTTTGCTAAATACCAATTCCCTTAATGGTAAAATACACTACCTCTTTGCATTGCCAAGGCATCTAAGTAAAGGGGGTTTGTTATCATGAAAGGAAATTAATTACTATGCACATGTTCAAGATTGAAGGCACTGCGTTTTTTACAATGCTACCTAAACTGACACACAGACGCAACATAGTGGTGCTACCTACAGGTGCTGCGTAATATTCTGGCAGAAAATGAATTTTGCAGAGTTATTTTACCAATTTTGAGACATTAACTTAAAACTTTGATTGTGAACAATTGAGAAGGTATTTTTCAAAACTGGAGGAGGTTTTTGTTCATAACATTCCAAGTAATAAAAAACTCTCAGAGTTTTTTAAAATGTGTTTTTTTTTTAGATATATTGGATATAGAAGTAGGCGCTATGTACTCTACACAGTGGCGTTGCATACTAATTTCCTGTAGGAGGTCACATTTTTCATATTCTCCTTGTTGGGAGGTTGCCACATGTCAAGGAGGGTTTGAATGACTTATAAAGGATCAGTTAGATGTCAAGGGACACCTACACCTAATATTTATCGCCAGAAAAGGCCTCATCCATGAGGTGGAAACAATTTATTAATGACTTCCAACAAATTATTGAAAATCAACAGTTTGTTGGATTTTTGTCTCTTTGACTATTGCTACCTATCTCCAAGGCTTAGAATCCAATGGAGGAGATGGGATTCGACCTCCTTAGGTTATTTGGATGCTATTTTCTATTTAAGGAAGGATATATCTCTTGTAGAAGGGTTGGATTCATGAGCAAGAGAGATGAGAGATCTGTAGGAGGCACTTTCACTGTGATCATTGTAACCCTAAGGGGATTTTGTTTTTGTAAATATTTGTGTTATTGAAGGTTCATGATATATGTGTTATCAGATTGTAGCTCTTGTTTTCTTTCCCAATTTGTCTTCTTACTTCAATGAATTGTACACCTTGAGGATCATGGTTGCTTTTGATTAATGGATTCTTGATCATCTAAAGATCTGATGTATTTTTCCTATTAGTCACTATTTATATTCAAGTACCTTGAATTCATTTATGCAGAGAGGATCTCTACCTTATGGATGTTCTTCTTTGTGTTACATTTTTCTTCCTCTATTCAATAAACCTTTATCTGATATGCATATTGATTTCATTTAATGAGCAGGGTGTTTGCTTGACTCCATATCCCAATGGTCCATCATTGATTTACAACAGCTTACTATCCTTCCCCTTCCTTGTTTTCTTCTTCTTAATCCACAAAACCAATCAAGCATTTTTATTTCTATGTTACCAAGCTTACTTTCATTTGCATTCTGGGAGTGACTCTTGGAGTGATAACACTAGGTTCATGGGAATTTTCAATATTGTGGAAAGGAAGGGGCCCATGGCCTATTGACTAGCCTTGCCTGATTCTTTGAGGCATATGCACGATGTTTTTCATGTATCTGTTTTGAGACATTATATTAGTGATCATACACATGTTATTGACATGAGTTCCTTGCAAGTATCTGATGAGGGTTCACTCATGGCTGAGTCAATCCGCATCCTGGACCATCGCATTCGACAACTATGATGTTGAATAGTAGACTAGGTCAAGGTACAGTGGGACAACTATAGTCCACACTCGGCGACCTGGGAGGATGCATATGATATGCGCTGTCAATTTCCATTTTTGTTTGATAAATAGACTTATGATACTATGATACACTTCATTTTGACACCTATATACTATGAAACTTTGGGATGAACTTTAAACCAAGAGGGGGTGTATGTAACATCCCACTCTTGCGTGCAGTGAGCAAACTTATTCTTTGAGGACACTTACCTGCAAGTGATCTATATTATTATACTATTGGTCATTTGATTATGATTATGAGATATTATGGATATGATGATATGTTACTTTGTTGTATTTACATAGACATGTGCTATTGAATGGGTTCTCCTAAGTGTGCAGGAATTTGGACATTGAGGATGCAGAGGAATCAATGAAACCCCTTGTACTTCGGATCGAGTCAGGGAGTGGAATATTGGGGTTTGATTGTTGTTGATATGCCCTATGCAAATATGATTAGATGTTATGATTATTTATTATTATCGTTGAAATGATTCATTGATCGATGCATGGTGACGATAGCTTGCCGACCAGACTCACATGTGGAGTAGATGGGTCACGTAGAACAATGAGAGACTTTGAGGGAGAGGTGTGGCAACATCCCTGCCACAGCCTACTAGCACTCTTGTTGTGGCTCAAACCATACGTTAACAATTACCTAGTTCGAGAAGACCCACGATGTTGTGAGGGAAGAATGTGATAGTCGCTCACGATGATTCTAAGGGGCGCGCAATAAGGTAGGGGCCATATTCCTTAGAGGCCCTTAGTCTCCCAGTGGATCACCTAACGGAGTATTGACTCTAGGGGTTTGATGTCTACCAAGTTAGTCAAGAGGCGAGTGACACCCTTGGAGCACGTAGTGCATCTTGAAGGGCACGTCACACAAGGAAAATGGAAAGAGGCGAGTGGCACCCTTGGAGCACCTAGTGCATCCTGAAGGGCATGTCGGGATTTTAACTGGTAAGTGAATAAACCTAGCCGACCTTAAACTGAATGATGTGATAAGTAAGATTTAAAAACAAATTTCCCTAATAAGAATGTCACCCAACCTGGTGAAATTAAAATCTAGGTCTAAGTAGAACATGTGGTCAAAATAATAATAATAATAATAATAAATAAACATGTAACAAGAAGGGGGGTAAGAAATTCAAATTTATTTATTTAAGTCAAAATTATAATGGAGGAATAAAATTTTAAAAAGGGAAATGGTTGTTTTTATCTATTTTCACTAATTTAATTTTAGTTAAAAAGAAAAAGGGGAAATGGTTGTTTTTATCTATTTTTACTAATTTAATTTTAGTTAAAAATAACTAGGGTAAATGGTTGTTTCATCTACATTTTCTAAATTAATTTTTAATTAAAGAAGAAAAAGAGTAAATAGTTGTTTTATCTACGCTTGCTAAATTGATTTTTAGTTAAAAAGGAAAAAAGGGGGAAACTTAAAATAAATAGGAAACTTCAAGAAAAAGGAAGAAAATTAAGGAAAAGGGGAAATGTAAAGAAAACGTTCAATGTCTAACTTATTAAAGAATCTTGCATTTGGAACTTTCTAATTATGAAATCAACTAGGAATTAAGTAAGGCATAAGTCATTTAAGAAGTGTAAGGGAATTTTTGGACACCTAGGAGCGTTTTTAGGAATGGTTTTAGGCGGGTGAGGGAAATAGGAATAATTAATTAATTAATAAAATTCATTTTCTAGTGCAACTAGGGGATCAAACGACATGTGTATGGGGGAGGTTTTTCCTAATTGATTAAATGAAAAAGGAATTAAATGAAAATTTGGGAAACCAATTAATTTAAAACTCTATAAAAAGGATGGAGGATGAGGAGTATGGATCTCATCTTCTTGCATAACGTTACGCTGCTGAATTTTGTCTTGACTGAACTTCTCTTGTGGGAGTTGGGATACCCAGCTTGGGTAACGAGTGGTATCTTGACCTTGTGAGGCGAGTTGGTTGGTAACAGTTCTCTGGTATTATGTGTGTGGCCCCTTTACTTCTCAGGGGACTCAGAGGGAAGAAGAGTACCCCTAGCATTGGCTGGGAGGTACCGGTGAGGTCACATCGGTTGGCAAACAAGAGCTAAATGGAGTGCGCGTGGGAGAACAACTCAGAGCTTTCGCATTTGGATACAGTATGCATGTGCATATATTGAATGGTAGTTTAATATTTTTCCCGCACCTTCAGTACTGTACTTCTACTGTTTTAAGGATTATGTTTTATTCAACATATTATGATTAAGAACTTAAGGTCACCCCGGCCTTATGCTCATTGTATTTTGAATTGATTTCCCTTGGTGAACCCAAACTTTGATTGCAATGAATTCTCTGTTTTTATTTTTATTGATTATTACGAAGAAGAATTTGTTCTTTTATCATTCGTTCCTTATCCCATTAGTTATTAGTCCGTGCCTAAGTAGTCGTCTAGGAGCTAAATCGACGATCGTCACTCTAGTGTTTAAAGACATATAGATTCAAATGCCCTGCTTTCCTGTGCATGGATACTAAGTTAAGGATAAATTTATCCCAACTGTCTATCCCTTACTCCTATGAATAAACTTTGATTAAAATCTACGTCTTGATTGATTAAAACTCTGATTTTGTTAGCGCTTTCAATTTCTTAAAATTTGGTGAATCTCTGCGTTTTGGATTGATAACCTATGAGTTTTGAAGGCCCAATATATGTGTTTCTGTGTTGATTAATTTTCTCTCATCTTTGCTCATTGCTAATTACACAACAAATTTCTACACAATTTTTATTTCACAATTTACCTAGTGCTTGATTGGAAAAACCTCTGCGTATTGTTTATTTATTTCTCCCAGCGATTTGCCTTATTACTTTGTGTTTTGGATGGAATTTTATTCTCTGCATTTTTAATGATACACCCCAGCACTTGGATTGGTAGAATATCTACATCCTCCCCAAGATGTTAATCTTCGGTTCTCTTTTATTTACAACATTCATGCTACGATTTCGTGGCACCTTGCACAACATTCACTCTAATCATTCGTGGCACTTGACACAACATATTTTTGTGCCACATTACATGGAATTTGCACCAAGAATTCTAGTGATTTCACCGCTACGATTTTATATATATTTATGATAGCGTTAAACATTTATTGGCTCTGCGATTCCAAGTAATTAATGAAATCAACATGAATTTCAATTAATTTAGTTTACATGTATTCAATGACATCTTTTATTCCATGTATTCCATGACAACTTTTATTCCATGTATTCCAAATTTAAGTGACAACTTTTATTCCATGTATTTCATGTATTGGAAAATAGAGTTAAATGACAGAGTTATTAAACCCTTAGATTAACTCTGTGAATTATATATATTTATGCCATCTTTATCGTTTATTTACTCTGCGAATTACATTTACATTGACTGCATTTTTATACATTGACATCACTTGAATATGTATCCTGTTATTAGATAGATAATGTTCGATTATTATCATATTTTATAAACTGCAAATCATGTATTAATGGACAACGTTACCACACATCTCATAGAACACGACCTTGTATATTTCTGATAGAAAATCATGTATTTTATTGATTCTTTAATGGTAAAAACATTTGCGTTTTTTTATGCTAAAACACACAGAACTTTAAACCCCACACAAATTCCTGATAATGATTTAGACATGATCTAAAAGCAAAAATCTAGACAGCGATTTTGCCCAGGTTACAGAACTAGTTACCCAATTCATAAACAACAATATGGATTGCTTGGCCACATTTTTCATTTAGATATAGTATCATTTATTAGTAGGCAACAAATTTATTTGAATCACAATGAAATTATAGTTGCATTATGACTGTGTAATGGCTGTGTTCCTGACTGTGTAATTGTTTTGTTGTAATGATTGATAGTATCATGGATTGCAATTTAATATCATGGATAGCATTTTAACTATTGTCGACAGTAAATTCTATTACACAACGATATTTATTTATCAAATAATTATGGTTATTTACCCAATGATATCACTATAATTATTAATAGTTTATCAATAGAATCATCCAGAGACTTGTTAATATAGACACCAATAATATAGCAATATATTAGATAGAAATATTGTGTACTTAGATGGCAATAATTTAGACAACAATAATATAGTCAACAATGTCGAATATTTAATAAGCACCATAGATCACTTTTTAATGTCAAGTAGTTCACTTATTTTAATGGACAATGTATATTTGTTGACAAGTGTATTTTGATTTTGTTAAGCGCATATATTAGTTCACGTTTGTGATAACTTTTATGATAATGATAACAATTATAATAGTTCACTCCTTCGTGCTTAGACATCATGCTTAGAGGACAATGGGTTATGGGTTGTTGGAGAATTTGTTTAATAGCTTGCACAATTAAATTTGAGTGATGTCATCTTGCGTCTTGTCGACTTATTGCTTAAGTGTATGGGCATAGTCTTCTTGTTAGTTAATTTGATCNTAGAGGACAATGGGTTATGGGTTGTTGGAGAATTGGTTTAATAGCTTGCACAATTAAATTTGAGTGATGTCATCTTGCGTCTTGTCGACTTATTGCTTAAGTGTATGGGCATAGTCTTCTTGTTAGTTAATTTGATCTTCTAGCACGTTGATTTTTTTTTGGGTTATTGGTCTAGATGTGTTATGCTGCACTAGGGTTACCATCACACCTATCACCTTGTGACGACATGATTTCCGATGATGGGATCATTGCGTGCCCTGATGGATAGAGGTGAATCATAACCTAGCCATAGTTTGTGCTTCTTAATGTGGGCGTTTGTTCATTGTAATGGGTGTTGGTACTTGGTTTTGTAACACCTTAAGGCATTGGGTTTTGCGTGACGTAGAGGTTTCTAGTTCCTAGTCGTCGAAGCCATTGTGTTGGGTTGTTTATGTTGTCCTTTAGCTTGTAGGCATTGTCTTGATTGTGTCAGGCGGGTAGTCACTTCTATCTGTCTTTTGATTATCGCATGTTTCATCCAGTTGCATGATGTGCTAGTGTGTTGAGTCGTAGTTTTTTGTTTCCTGATCTACGTGCATTGTGTTTGTCGTCAAGTTGTGTTGTTTAATTGTCGTCGTTGTTGCCTTGTTGCTGAAAAAAAAAAAATCCACTTGCTTGCGTCGCTTGTAGTCGTAATGATGGGGTCATTACAGTTTCATATAGAAATATAAAAGATTGTTTCAAATGACACATGGAAAAAGAAATGGGAACGTCAATAAAAACATTGTACAAACATATAAAATTTTGATTTCAAATAGATGCAAATGATGAAATTGCTTGTTGGACAATGATTTCTAGAGAACCCTACAAAGATAGACTTGTAGAAAATGTTAAAGAATCATCATGTATTTGTTGGTTGACATAATTTCATTTTTTACCACATACAAGGGATGTGTTGTGGCAAATAATAGCACGAAAACAATATGAAGAACATCCAAAACATAAATCTCCAATGCCACAAATAGAATTGTTCAATAAGTTCAAAGATGAGCACAAAGAAGTTAAAATTTACATCAATACATCTGTGCAACAAAAACCATGGTTTGTTAGACCCATCACTGTTCTTGACACTTGTTGTTGTCATTATCATGTGGAATTTGAGTTATACTACGACACTTTTCTTGATTTTGGTAAAACGTCATGGCCAAGTTCATGTCCTCCTTCCACATTCTGTGCTTTTATATCTGAAATCCTATGTGAAAAAGAAGGTGATGAATCATTTTACCAAAACAAATGTGTTGGTGGAAAGAAATGTGATCATTGTGGAAATCTAAGTTTGTTTCACTCAAAGTATCCTATTGATATGAATGATCAATAATTTTCTAATATAACAGTCAATTGGAAGAGATATGAATATATCGACAGCATGACTCCACATTCTTCAAATGTTATTTCCAAAAGGATTGATTTGAAACTAGATAAAATATGTGTGATAGATTTTTTAAAGAAGTTTTAGAAAGAAATTTATAAATACACCAAGCATTCATATAGAGCTTGATGGAAAGACCTACAATTCAAACAATCCCGTGAAGTTTTTTCACCAGAAACAATTTTGTTTGTAGTTGACTTGCAGAGAATTACACTTTCACTACACAAAAAGAAATACAAAGTGAATATTATCATTATGATCAACTCACTATATTTGTCCATGTTCTATATAGACATGCTCATTAGAGTCTTAATAACATAGAAATCACCAATGAAAATCGACATATTATTAAAGAATATCACTTTTATATAAGTGATGATCGAGCACACGACACACATTATCTACAACATTGTTTTGATAAATTTTATGATACATTGAAAGAACGTGAGATCGGATTCGATTGACATCAGATATGGTCATATGGGTGTGTGGGTTAGTTCAAATATTCATGATAATTATATTGGTTGTGTCATCTTCATAAGAAATCAAACATTACACATTGCTGGAATTTTTTTGAGACTGGTCATGGAAAAGGAGAGCACGATGGTGTAGGGGCATGTGTAAAACAAGCATTTCGAAGGTATCAAATGAACCCTCGTGCCAATCGATTTGAATCGCTGATCAAGTTGTTGATTAGTGAAAAATGGTGCTAAGCCATGAAAATAATTCCTCAAGGGACGTACGTAGGTATGTCTATATATACATGTTACACAAGATATTTTTATTCACCTGATCAAATTTATATGATCTTCAATCATTTTCTTGAGAGATTTCAAGTTAATAAGTTCTTTTATTGTGCAGGTTTTTTTGGTATGTTGGAATCCAAGATGTAAATATATCAATCCCATATGAAGTCGGTACAATACATGGGACATGAAAAATGCATTCAGTTAAAACAAAATGCTATCAAAATGTGGTTGCATTTGATAGAAGAAATGAGTCTTTTTTTTGTTCATTTTGCAAAGAGGACACAAAATCCATGGAGATTTGCGAAAATGAAAATGTGGAATATGTTAAATCTTGGAGACATACTGAACTTAATATAAAAGAGAAAATGCCACTTGCAAGATAAGAGGAGATGGAATCAAATGAAACTAGAGTGTCAGTTGATGGTGATGGGGTTTCTAATCTTGTTAGAGAAGGTAATTTTTATGTTTAAATATTTCCAAACAAATTGTAGACGTACTTGTGTGATAATCTAACATGAACTACTTGTTGGAACATATCAAATTATTTGTAGGAGTTGTCTTTGCCATGATTGCACCTGTAGACAACATTGAAAACATGAAATATTATTTGATGAGATGCACAAAACAAAAGATGAGGTTATTAGAAGATTTGGATGCTAACGGTTTTGTATATGAAAGAGGATCCATCATATTGAAAGGATATTTTTTTTCAAGAAACCCATCAAACCGATACTCATGTTGACTTTCAAGAGTACTAGTCAGATGTCATAAGTTGTCAATATATTCATTTGGTATGTGCAGCATGCATAAATTTAATAGAAGTTCAATCAAGAAAAAAACAAAAGATAGAAAATGGAAAATGTCCAAAGCCGATCATGAATGAATAATTGAAGATGGAATACCATTATGATTTCTTTAAACAAGTGGCATGTACATTCTAGAATTTTATATTTTGCATTGAAAGTACACATATTTATGAATATCTATGATTCTAGAATGATTTCCAGTTTAGTTTACTTTCATGGTCCATTCAAATAAGAAAAGTTATATTTTTGATGAAATATAAAGTTTATCGAGCCTTATTTACAATTTCAGGGAAGAACCTATAGATTGTATCTTGGTAACCTAAAATGACCTATACTTTGGGTGATTATACTTTAATCGTACAAATTATCCATTGTATACACAAATCCTTTAGTGCATAACCAATTTACTACATATAGGATTTGCGTTCATTATTTGCAATGATTGAAATGCTTTTTCATATGAAGAGGATAACTTCATATCAAAACTAGGACCCATTTCCATGTCATTATAAGGGACTATTGATGGTGTAGAAAAAATTTCACTAAATGTAGTACCTTTCATAAAATCATCCACCTCTCTATTAATATCTCTAGGAGCAATATCATTCTACAAATAAAAAACAACAGGTCATGTACTAAGGCTTGGCTTGTTGCATTTAGATTTTCATTTTTTTAATTGAATTTGGAGTATATTGAGAATTCAAGGTAGTGTATGATTAACATCCTAATTAAAATTTTTAAATATATCTTAAAATGTATCAATTTCAATTATGAAATTGTGAATTTTTATTCCAAAAGTGTTGATATTATATTAAATTGTTACAATGTGCATTTTGATTTCAATATCTTGAAGCAAATTGAAAACAAAATTGAAATTATGAGATACTTGAAAAATGTGTATGATGAACCTAACACTAGTATTCTACACATTAAACATAGTTTTCATTAATTTTGATTGAAAAAACTTAAGTTGAAAAAGAATTTGACTTTGTGACCTGATAACAAAAAAAAATAAAATAAGAGGTCATCTACTAAGGCTTGGTTTTCTCAATTAGATTTTCATTTTTTTAATTGAATTTGGAGTATATTGAGAATTCAAGGTAGTGTATGATTAACATCCTAATTAATAATTTTAAAGACATCTTAAAAAATATCAATTTTAATTATGAAATTGTGAATTTTGATTCCAAAAGTGTTGATATTATATTAAATTGTTACAATGTGCATTTAGATTTCAATATCTTGAAGCAAATTGAAAACAAAATTGAAATTATGAGCTACTTGAAAAATGTGTATGATGAACCTAACACTACTTATATTCCACACATTAAACATAGTTTTCATTAAGTTTGATTGAAAAAACTTAAGTTGAAAAAGAATTTGATTTTGTGACCTGATAACAAAAAATAAAAAATAACACCAGCTACTAAGTCTTGGTTTGCTGCATTTAGATTTTCATTTTTTTAATTGAATTTGGAGTATATTGAGAATTCAAGGAAGTGTATGATTAATATTTCCTAATTAAAAATTAACAACACTAGTGAATACTTCCGTTAATGGTAGGTGTCATATTAATGGCACTAGTGAATACTTCCAATGTGCAGAAGATTGATAATCCATCAACCCTTTTATACCCTTTTCGATACATAAACAATTTATATCAATATAAATTTTAATGAAAATCGCTTACTTATATTAAAGTATATTTTAATTTTACATATTAAAGTATATTTTAATTTTACATATTAAAGTATATTTTAATTTTACATATTAAAGTATATTTTAATTTTATTTCAAAGTATATTTTTATTTCACATTTTCTTGAATAAATATATTGAAAGCTCAAAAAGAAACCAAAGATGAACATAACCAGTTTAGTGCTAGACTGTCATTTCATTGTGAATTTTCAATAAAAAAAACAAGGATGAACATAACCAATTTAGTTCTGGACTGTCATTTCATTGTGAATTTTCAATTTCGAGTTCATAGTTTTTACTAAATTTTGGATTGATAGGAGTCTATGCCCTATAAAAATAAACAAGGGTCCGATATTGATGCAATGATCAATATGATTAAATTTACAAAAGCATTGTTAAAGTCAATTTATTATCGCTTGAATGGAATGGAATAAAATCCATATCACCCAATAAAAATTGGCTTTTGCCTTGGTAGTCTAATACTCATTTTTCATCACCATGGACTCATAATTTATTTTTATGTTTTCACTCTCATATATTTTTAATATACAATATTGTTTGTTGTTTTTTCCATTCTAATATTATTAATAGGAGGCAATTGTGAATTCTGAAACCTAACTTGAGCAACCTTCTAGTCCTCAACCCTCATCTCAGAGTGTGGTTTGGGGTAAGAGGATCCAAAGTGGGAAACTATAATTTGATGATTTGTTTGACTATTTTCAACCATATTTGAAAATAAAACAAAATTGAAATTACAAGTTAGAAACTATAATTCGATAACTACCCAGATCTCCCATCACTACAGAATTAGCTCCACTGTATTGCGAACAACCACTCTGACACCCCTTCTTGCACTTACCCTGACTTTTTCCATTGACAAAGTGCTCCCCAGGATGTCGTGATATGTCTACCTTTTTATCGACTCATCTCAAAATGATCAACGATGCATGAGGAACATACATTCCACATGATTGTGAGCCTTCAGGGAAGATTCAGTCACATCTTTCAACCCTTAAAATCTACGAGTGTCGTTTTGGGTAAGGGGATCCAAAGTGGGAAACTATAATTTGATGATTTGTTTGACTATTTCCAACAATATTTGCAAATCAAACAAAATTGAAATTATAAGTTAGAAACTATAATTTGATGATTTGTTCAAGACTATTTTCAACCATATTTGCAAATCAAACAAAATTGAAGTTATAATTATAAGTTAGAAACTATAATTTGATGATATGTTTGACTATTCAACAATATTTGCAAATCAAACAAAATTGAAATTATAAGTTGTACTTGACATAGTACAATGATGTTTATAAATAAAATGAAATAAAACATTTTTTATTTCAGAACAGTATCATAAAACATAAATTAACCTTTTACCAGATAATAAAATTTGAAATTATAAGTTGACCATAAAACATAAACTATCCTTTCACCATCATAAAAATTTAAATTATAAGCTATTGACTATTTATAAATGAACAATAAACAATATATTTCACCATCATAAAAAATATAGAGAAATCAAAGATGAAACAATAAACAATATATTCCACCATCATAAACAATATACGAGAAATCAAAGATGAAACAATAAATTCATATTTCGAGTTCCAAATATATATATATATATATAATGAAAGTTTGAATAGTTACACTGCCAAATACATAGGTTCCACATCCATTTTAGGATGATAACAAAAACCAAGAGGCTTGATTAAAACATTTAACTCCAAAATTATGGACTCTAATCCACCGCTTTAAGATAGATCACTTCATACATGCAAAATAAAACATTTGTCGAATTTAAAATTTAAAAATTTACAATAAAATATATCTACAAATTTAAAATAAAATGTACGCATGTACCATTTTAGATAAATAAAACAAGTTGTGATTAAATAAAATTGGCATACATACCAAAAGAGTTAATTCTCATCCTCCAACATATTTCTTTCCACCAAATATAATGTAAACATCTGTAACAATAAAAAAAAAATCAATAACACATATATATATTTTTTTAAGTAAAAAATGATAGAACCTGTTATATTTTCATTATCAAGTTACAATGATTGTTTATGATGCCAGCAGTCCCGCCTAAACAGGAAACCGAGACAGCTGGGCATCCTGTGGCATTTGTTTCCCAGCAAACAAAACTATCAGAGTACCATCCTGCCTGAAGGAAACCAGGACTTCCAGCCATTAAGTTTAAACTATATGCCAAAAAACTAGTTGCAAAATAGCTAAGATCTAACTGGGCGAAAGCCTGGTTCAGAAATAGAAAAAAAATTCTAGCCAAGAACATCATTGAACCTCTTATCTGGTCAGCTCGTCCTTGTCCCTGTGCTTTCACCATCCTTCTAGAAATGCGTAAGCTTGCGCGGACGTAGGGCATTGTCGTTTAGGGAGAGTCCTGGAATGAGCAGCGAGCAACATGTCGAGTCGATGGTCGATTCGAGTGATGCAAAATATTTGGTTGTCCAACAGGCTCCACATATCGAAGATTAGAGCGAGGTACCCTGAATTGGTGAAGGGGTGTTGGTCCTACCAGTGGCCATCAACAGAGGCTAAGGGAATGGGCCCTATTGCTCCCTCACTTGCATGTGTTGTGCAGTCATGATGTGCCGGTCGGTTGGAAAGCTGGGTCACTGCCTCCATAGGTGCACTGGGGGGTGAGTCTCTTCTTCCCTTTGTGTAGGACGAGGTCTCTTCTTCAACATAGCAGGTGGTAAAATTCTCCGCTGGGTGATTTGCACTGGAACCAAGTAGTTCGCCCGAAGGCAGAATCTTGTCATCAGTGCCAAAATCAGTGGGTGGATTCCAATTGTATGAAACTGTGAACAGAGGGAGCTTGGGATAGTTTTGCATGGCGTCTTCCAAGGTGATCTCTTCCACATATGCCATTGGAGGCATTCGTGGTTTCCTACGCCTTTGCAAGGATACCATGGCTAATGCCTGCTCAAATTTCTTCTGTCTCTGGCAGCGAGATTCGACTGTGTACCAAGCGACACCCCTACGTGGCTTACCTCTTTCTCTAGGCATAGTGGAGACCCTGGAGATGACCAAGGTTCCTTGCAGGTGGCATGCTCTGCTCCAGAGCTCCAGTGGGTCTGTAAACTGCTGCTCTGCTAAAATTAACTCTGCACTCGACGCTGCGATGGGCGAATGTCGCTCAATTATGTCAAGGTGGGTGATAAGGAGGAGGACAATAGCGACCACCATGGCCATTAAGGCTTGCTTCCAAGTGTGCTGGTACACTGTACCGATCACTTGCGCAAAGGGGCTCATCGCCTGGATTTGGCTGTACGGATTCATGCTTGGTTAATGGCTGAGGGGATGGTCATCGATGGATGTATTAATGGTGCATCCCAGCGTTGTCCCGCGTGGCTCCACTCTGCAATGTGGCACCCCATCTGGGGGAATCAATAACACATATTAGCATATATACTTTATTAGCAAATATTTTAAAGATATTTAACTAAATATTAAATAAACAATAAGAAATAATAACATACCCAACCAGAATTCCACAGATTTAAGATTATCACTCTCTTTTTATTACACCCTTTTGACACTTTTTAAAACCAAACTTACATCAAGAAGTTCCAAAACTTCCAAAATAGTTACTCTCCATATTAAGCATACATGATCTAAACAATGTAAAATCTTATCTAAAATCTTACAAATTTTTAAAGAGAAAAATTGTGTTCTTGGTAACCAATTTTAGTGTTCAGAGTTAGATAATATCTTGAAAATAAGTATAGTTGTGTATGCAAAAAATTCACAAATCTCCATATTAAGTCATTCTTCTAATAAAATACTTATCTTCTCGTGGATAAAGTCCCATATCCTTTAGGTGAAGTTCTCATGTCATGTGACCTTATTTACTCAGTAGTAAAATACTTATCTCCTCAATAGTAAAATACTTATCTCTTCTTCTGCAGTGGAATAGATGTTCTCATATAATCAAATTCCCTCAAATTCTGTTTCAAATTAAAGGACTAATAAATATCCATATTAATCCATTCTTCCAAGAAATTACTTATATCTATGAAAGTTCACAAATATCTATTTTAAAAACCATTTTTCCAGAAAATATTTATCTCCTCTTTCTGCAGTGGAATAGATGTTCTCATATAATCTTTGATGTACATGCAGAAAACACAAATCTGCACATATATTAAGCCATTCTTCAAAAAACATTTAAAAAATTCATCTTTCAACATGTGATATATTCATATTACATATAATCAAATGCTCTTTGAAATATGTCTTCATCATGATCTAAACATAAGTGAGATAATGCACGTACATAGCTTATTTGTAAATATACTTTAATGTTGGTTTTTGGGGTTAGTAAGAAATTAGTTAAGAGTTTGAAAATACCCCAAGAAGGAATTCACTGTGTTGTATGCAGAAAACACAAATCTCCATACTACGCCATTCTTGGACAAGAAGGCAAGGAATGTAATCGAAGAAAATTTATAAATTTCCCCTTTTATGATGTGGGATAGATTATGTTCTCAAATAATCAAATGTTCAAGTTCAAAATTAGGTCTTCATCATGATTTAAACATAAATAAGATTGAATGTACCATTTTAGATGACGATCGGATTATATAGGAGTTCTATATATTTCAAAATAATTGATCAAAGAGTTGAAAAATTATATAGACACCTGTTGAGTAACCCTATGAATAGGAAATGCTAAACAAAAAATTTGATGAAACAAAAATTTGAAAAAAATAAAAAATAAAAACATATTCAACAAAAATAATCTTGAACACTTATATATAAAAGGCCCAACATAAAAGAAAATTAAAACTCAATAATGTGCAATGAACATACATTTCAGAATCATCATGAATAGATGCATCCCTCCCAGGTATGGATGCATCCTCTTCCATCCAAATCTCCCACACTCCCTTCTCCACATTATGTTCAAGCACACTCTCAGGCACTCTCTTCTCCACATTGCCCTATATAACACATTTCAAATTTGTACATTTGAAAATTAAATTTAAATGATTTTAACACATTAAATTGTAGTTTTAAATTTTGAAACATGTAATACCTGTGATGTGCCAACGTGAATATTAATAAATTATACCCACCATACCTTAAGATTCAATAAATTATATATTGTTTAAGACATTCTTCTTTTAAATTAATAATTTAAATGAAATTGCAATTTTCATATATAACTAAATTTGTTTTAAACATGCAATAATACATGTGAACTCTCACCCTCTTCAAACTCTCCCAATGAGAATTGGGACAAGACTTCCCAAGTAGTAGGAGATGGATTAGGGATCTGTGAACAACACAACTAAGAACTAAATCTAGGATTCAATGCGTTCAGATTTATATAAAAACATAAATTTGATGTTGTTGATATTATTCAAAAGATTGGAGATTGGACAACTAAAGTGTTCATATGTGGATATTATAAAACACATACCTGATTCTAAGAACTAAATCTAGGATTCAATGCATTCAGATTTATATAAAAACATAAATTTGATGTTGTTGATCTTATTCAAAAGATTGGAGATTGGACAACTAAAGTGTTCATATGTGGATATTATAAAACACAAACCTGATTAAACCCATCGAAATTTAAACTCATGGAATCAAGTCCCCTATTTACTGGAGATTCATTTAACATATCTCCAAGCTACAATTAATGACAATAACAACTCAATTACTTCTAAAGATATAATGATATGTATCTAGATCTAGAACTAGAATTAAACTATCATCAAATGCATACAAAAATTCCTAACTATAACACATACTAATCTAATGTTCGATTCATCTTTCTAAATGATCTCCTTCCAACCATTATGAAAAAAAATTTCATACAACTTAAGATATTATACTGACATGGTATCTAAATCATTTGTTTTATAAACAAAATTGGCTCTAGAATTGAGTTCCTCTCTCTGACGGTTCAAACCAACATCAACACCATTAAAAATTGATTCTGAATTTTCTCCGATTGCATTCTTGGCCTCTTTTCCAAACTCTGATGTAGCTCACAACTCTGAATGTGAGAAAAATGTCCATGTTGGATGAGATACTAAAGGTCGTGGAGGCCTCTACAATGTCTCATTTCGATATGCCCATTTCCGATCATATGTCAATAATTTACCAACCCCGTAATAATTGGATGGTAGGCTAGTATAATCAAGGTGAATGTCCATGAAAAAATCTGCATAAAAATGTCTAGCAAAGTAATGTGGAACCTAATCATTCCACGGAAATTTCTCATATGTTGCCAAAAATATATTATAAAGGTGTCCTGCTATGTTGGGGTGCTTAAAATATTTCACCTTCTTTCTTTTTGGTTCATCTTTGAAATTGAACATGGAAATTGCATTTTCTTTTGAAAATCTACTTTTTACTACATCCCATTTATCAGGGACCATCACCTACGACTTTCATCTCCTCATCAAATCGATAAAACTATCAGTCGTTGGCCCCATATTTTGATATGCATCCATAAGGTTTTGCAATGAATGAAAAACAATATCCAAGCTTTGTTTACTCTCCTGAGGGAGATCCAAGCTCCTCAAATTATTTTCCAACCTTATTTTAACACCTGAGCATCACTCGAGGGTCATTGCTTCAGTAATCCCTTCCCAAGGAAGCTCATGAAAAAAATCCGAAGGATAGGTGGACATAAGAGTTTAATCTTTTTTTTCTTGATGACGCCTTCTAAATCCACCTTCACCCTCTTCACCAACATTAGAATCTTCATGATACCCACTGTCTCTTTCATTATCTTCCCTTGCATTAAACTCATTGTCTACACATACACATTTGAAAGTAATTACAACATTTAACAACAACATAATTTAACATAAGAAAAAAAAAAAAAAAACATATATATAACATATGTAAAACACACACACACACACACACACACACACACACACACACACACACACATATAACTATAACGACCCCATTGTTACGACTATAAGCGAAGAAGAAAGTGCATACTTTTTTTTTATTTTTTTATTTTTAAAAACAAGACGACAACAACGATTACGGTTAAACAACACATCTAATGGCGGGCACCATTCCCACTAAATAGGAAGAAGAAAAATATGACTCCACGCAATGGCACAAGAGCATTCGGATGAAACATGTGTAAAACAATGAGGAATGACTACCCGCCTTTTGCAAACAAGACCATGCCTACAAGCTAAGGTACAACATCCCCCTCCCAACACAATGACCTTGATGACCAATGACTAGAACCTCAAGGCACGTGAACCAAATGCATGAAGGCATTACAACCTAAGCGCTAACAACAACTTACAATGATCAACAACACTCCCATGAGAAGCACATACTCCAGCCACGATATCATTCGCCTTTGTCCAATAGGGTGCACCATGATCCCCTCATCGGGAATCATTCTGTACCCAAATTAGATGCGTGACAATAACCTTGTAAGAAACATATTCTATCTGGACCATAGACTCAAGACCAACCCACGCACTATGAGATCGAAATAGATGACACAAAGAATATAGCCACCCCCCAAGCAACGGGTCGGCAAGACGCCATATGACATCAACAAGAGAGCGCAAGCCATTACATGACTTTGCCAACCAAGCAAACCATTAATCAAGTCTAAATTAGTCAATAATTACCAATCTAAATTAACATAACTTACACTCTAATTTAGCATGTCTAAATTACAATTTAGTCAATACACGCCAATCTAATTTAACATTGATTACAATCTAAATTGGAAATTCTAAATTAATCACTAAATACAATCTAACTTAGCAATTAACCTCATAAACAACATTAACAATATCAATGTACAAGCTACAATTATCACACTTGTTAACGATATTAATTTACAAATTAGTCATTAATGCACCATCTAATTTAACATTAAATGAAAATCAAATGGAGCAAGTCTAAATTACAATTTGGTCATCAATGTACCATCTAATTTAACATTAAATGCAAATCAAATTAAGAAAGTCTAAATTACAATTTGGTCGTCAATGTATCATCTAATTTAACGTTAAATGAAAATCAAATTTAGCAAGTCTAATTAAGTCAATACCAACACTATAAACAATAATTACATTCTAATTTAACAAGTCTATTTTAATTAATATGAATACTAGATTGACAAGTCTAGTCTAAGCTAATCTAAAGGTTGTCTATTCAAGGGTTGTTAAAAGAAGAGACTGTTTATTATAAATGCTAACTCGCTACTGTAAAAAAAACTAGTTTAAATCCTCGTAAGGTCTCGATTTATAAACCATTTTATATGAAGAAACCACACACACCAAGATCAAACTTACTATACTTTAATAAAATCTGCACACAACAAACTAAGGACCCCACTCACATAGTCAAGACACATTCGTTGTTTTCATACATTGGGTGAAGTTGTTGTTTTAGCATTGGGACAATTTGGAAGGGTTGTCAACTAACCAAAATGGCACATTACCCAAGATAAGCGCTGTCAACATCAACAACTAAAATGAAATTAAAAGAATACAAGATTAAGACCCTGTGGTCTAAATTTATGGGATTTATGCTTGCTATCATTTCAATTCCCCGTCAGACTACAATTTCTCTGTCATACATAAATAAAAAGAATGTTTCCATACAACCTATGCCATCACTATCAGATAGTCACGAATCTAAAAAAAATAGTCATAGATCAAGTAAAATCGTTGGTTACAAAAGAGAACTATTGTGTAAAAATATCGTTGTCAATAAACTTTGTCATTACACAAGAGAACACCCACCAATATGCCCGTATTAACCAGTAATGCATAGGCATCAATGGAAAAAAAAAAAAACATGGCAGAAGTATAAAATTGCAGAGAAAAAATTCTCCTTAAAACTGTTGCCCCTTAATTCGCTATGGTGTTTTTATCAGATGTTAAACATTTTCTGAATAAGAATTCTCTTCTCAATTATTCAATCACAATTGAATACTAAAATTTGTTTCTACATAAATAAATATTCTCTAAACATTAAAATCATATCTGAGTAGTAATTTCGTGGGTAAAGTAAATTGCAGTGGGTTAATTCAAAGGGGTGAATGCCGACAATAGTCATGAAGCGTAGAGGTTTAACACAAGAAAATTGCAGAGTTATAAGTGATACCGATAAGTGACAAGACTTCACAGGAAAAGCCATTATTTGTTTTCCCATGTAAGTTAAAGGTGTAGTCTAAAGATAATAAATCTAAATCAATACACAGGAAAAAGTAAATGCTACCATGCACAATGAAGACACCAAGAATAGTTGTTGGTGAAGGTGAGTAAGTGGGGTGTCACTTTTGCACTGTCATGGCAATGGCATGGGTAAGGCTGCTGGGTAGAATTTTCCATTAAAGGTGATAAAGGAGGAAAACGTAGAGTTTAAAATTTTTGTGGTTAAGGGTGTTGAAATGAAGAGAGTAAATGCCATTGAATAACATGAAACACAGAGTAAAATCGTAGAGTAATGGAATACCATAAGTAAGGAAAAACACACAGTAAATCTCCAGGAGAAGCATTAAAAAATCAGCCTTAAATAATTGCCAGGAAAGGTATTGAAAACACAAAGAAATTTTCGCCAAGAAATGCATTAAAAACGCAGACTTAGAGCATAGAGGATAATACGTAGTTCACTAAGGGACATGAATAAAAATAACAGAGGTAAAGAATCGCAACAAGATGCAAGAAAATCACTCAACCTGAAACAATGATCAGGGGTAGATGATTGGGCAGAACCATCCTTCTCTCATCATCCACACACAGAAAAGTAGGGCGTTAGGATCTATAGGTCTATTAACACCGTAGTGATGATTGTCAATCTAGCTCCTGGCTAACTACTCAGGCGTGGACTGATGAGTGAGGCACAAGGGAAAAGTAAAAAGCGCAACTCATCACAAATCAATAAAACCATAGGAAGGACACAACATTCAGGGATCAATTTCCAAGGGAATCAAGTCAAGCAACAAACTTAAGGCTATGGGGAAATTAAGTTCTCAAATAAAATGCTAAGTCAACACCTTCTTTACTCAGTTAAAAGTACAGAAATGAAAGCATAAGGTAAATAATGATATACCATGCATAATTAAAAAAACAAGCATACCATAGCCCAAGTCGCCCGCTCTGAGTCATTGTCCCACCGGCTCCGTGTAACTCTCACTTGTTGACCGATGAGACTTCACAGGTACCTCCCAGCCAAGGATGATTTTAGAGGATAAATTTCACTCATGGGCTAATTTTCCATGGTTTTTCCAAAAACAAGATTCGTTATTTTAAAAATGATTCGTCCAAATTCTATAGGATAAAATTATTTTACCTTAAAAATCACCAAAATTTTATAAAAACTATATAAAAAACTTAGAAATTTGAATATTTTTTAAAAAATGTCGCCAAACATTTATAGTTTTTTTTTTGTTTGTTAATTGGTCCAGACCTTCTTGGCATCGTGATTTACCTTTGTCTTGAGAAACCGTGACTCAGGGGAATCTAAGCCATCAAAATCACCTGGGGATCGCACCCGGCCTGAGCCACACCAACCCTTAACATGGTTGGATTTTTTATCCCCATATGTTTCGAACCGATGACTTTTCAACACAGAGTGGCTTAATAACACACTTTGTCACCGATTGTCCTACACCTCGGGGACCGCTAAACATTTATAGTTGACATATGAAGGATTAGTAATATTCACCAAGGTTTCTACATTTTAAAATAAATTTCCATCCTTAAAATCATCCCTACTCCCAACCAATGCTAGGGGTACTCTGCTTCCCCCTTAGCCCCCCGAGCTGCAAAGGGGCCACACACACTAAACCAGAAAACAACTAGCTCCTAGATCGTCTTGCAAGGCCGAGATACCACTCCTCACCAAGCTCAGTATCCCAACTCCCATAAGCTAAGTCAGTCAAGTCTAAAATTCTATAGCTTAACGTTACGCATAATATAAGAGATCCATCCTCCTCCTTCTCTCTCCTTTATATAGAGTTTCTGAGTCATTTTCCCCCCCAAATTTCCATTTAGTTTATTGTTCAATAATTTAATTCAGAAAAATCCTCCCCGTACATGTGTCACCCATCCCCTTCATTGCACCATAAATTAATTTCATTAATTAATTAATTGGTTCTATTTCCCTCACCCACCTAAAAGCATTCCTAGAATCTCTTTTAGGTGTCCTCATATTCCATTACACATTTTAATTACTTACCCCCTTACCAATTTACTAGTTGAGTTCAATTTAGAAGTTCTTAATGGCACGATACCTTCCTAAGTTAACCATTCTACCTTTTTTCTTAGTTTCCCCCTTTTCCTTTAGTTTCCTAATTCTTTTTAATTTCTCTCTTTCCCTTTTCATTTAAAACTCAAATTGGCAAGTGTAGAAAATTACCTTTTTCCCCTTTTTCTTTTTAATTGTTTATTTTTAATTACCATATGTAACAAAACAAGTATTTCCCCCTTTTCCCCTTTTTTAAATTTTAACCCCCAAAATATTTTTATAAATTAATTGAATTGCTTACCCCCTTCTCGTCACATGATTAATGATTAAATCTTTCTTATCACAATATTCGTTCTAAGGCCATCTAGGTTTCTTCACTTATTAGTTAACAAAATGGCATGCCCTTCAGGATGCACTAGGTGCTCCAAGGGTGCAACTCGACTCATTTTGTTTCCCTTGTGCGACGTGCCCTTCAGGACGCACTATGTGCTCCAAGGGTGCCACTTGCCTCTTTTCGTTTTTCTTGAGCAGCATGCTATTCAGGATGCACTCTGTGCTCCAAGGGTGCCACTCGCCTCTTGACTAACTTGGTAGACATAAAAAAACTCTAGAGTCAATACTCCATCAGGTGATCTTGTGGGAGACTAAGGGCCTCTAAGGAATAAGGCCCTTGCCTTATTGTGCCCCCCTTAGAATCATCGTGAGTGACTGTCGAAGTCTTCCCTCATGACAGCATGGGTCTTCTCTAAATAGGCACCCATTAACCTATAGTTCTAGCCATGGTGGGAGTTCTAGTAGGCTATGCTGGGGTTATGGTCCACACCTCTCCCTCAATGTCTCTTGTTATCATGCATGACCCCTCTACTCCACATGTGAGTCTAGTCGGCAAGCTATCGTCAACCTGCATCATCAATGAATCATGTCAGAAATAATATCCATAATCATATCATCTAATCAAATGCAACAATTTCATATATAAAACAATCAAACCCCAATACTCCACTCCCTGATCCAATCCGAAGTCCAAGGGGTTTCATTGATGCCTCTGCATCCTCAAGGTCCAAACTCCTACACACTCAAGAAAACTGAGTCAACAACACCTATCTATGTCAAACAAAAAAATAACATTTCATCAATTCATAACACCTGATAATCATAATCAAATGCTCAATAGTATAATAATCTGGATCACTTGCAAGCAAGTGTCCTCAAAGAATAAGTTCACTCAGTGCATGCGAGAGTGTGATGTTACATACACCCCCTCTTGGTCTAAACTTCATCCCTAAGTTTCATAGTATATAAGTGCCGAAATAAAGTGTATCACAGTATCATAAGTCTATCTATCAAACAAAAATAGAAACTGCTAGCGCATATCATACACGTCCTCCCAGGTCGCTGAATGCAGACTATAGTTGTCCCACTGGACCTTGACCCGATCTATTGTTTGACATCGTAGCTCTCAAATGTGATGATTTAGAATGTGGATCGGCTCAGCCGTTAGCACCCCCTCGTTCGATACCTGCAATGAAATCATGTCAATAACATGTGTAGGATCACTAATATAATGTCTCAAAACAAATACGTGAAAAACATCGTGCATATGCCTCAAAGAATCAGGCAAGGCTAGTCGATAGGCCACATGCTCCTTTCTTTCCAAAATATCGAAAGGTCCCATGAACCTAAGAGAGAGTTTGTCTCCCCTTCCAAACATGATCAAACTCTTATGCGATTTTACCCACAAGAAGAATCGATTGCCAACTTCATAACTATGGTCGACATGGTGTGCATCGGCATAACTCTTTTTCCGATGCTGCACTTCTTTGATCCTTTGTCTTATTTTTTTCATTTATTCTTCCATTTCTTGGATCACTTCTGGTCCCACTAGGAACCCTCAAGATGATCCCAAATCAAAGGCATCCGACATGGTCACCCATAAAGGAACTCAAAAGGCACCATCTTAATGGTGCTTTGGTAACTGTTGTTATAGGCAAATTCTACGAGTGGCAAGAATTCTTCCCAACACTATTTTTGGTTGTTTTCCCTTGGTTATGGAAATAAGTGAAGCTCAAGGAAGAAAAGGAAGAATCCAAACTGTGCAGAAGACACAGTGACTGTTACTGGGTCTAAGTGAGCAAAGAGAAGAAAAGGCAAAGTGAAGTAAAAGGAAGCGATTCGTTGGATGAGGAGATCGAGGATGATAGATCAACAAGGAAGAAGGATCATGGACAACTCAGCAAGAGGAAAAATCCACCGTTGGATTCTTTGGAGCACCGCATGAGAAGGAAGGAAAGATAGTCTGGCGAAGACCTAAAAACGTGGGTCAAGTTGACCAAGGGTTTTAAACACCTAGGGTTTTGGTATCTAGGGTTTTGACACCTAGGTTTCGGCCTAAGGATGTTGGTGAGTGATTGTAATGTATAAATAGAGGTCAAGAGGACCTGGGATGGGTTGTTGTTATTGTTTTTTTTGGTGTTGTGATTGTTATTGTGTGATCGGTTGATTAACATTGGGTGAGAGAGAAGTGTTGAGTACGAGAGCCTTCTGTATTGTAAGATCTTCAGCTGGGTGTGAAGATCAACCCTGCAACTGGGTGCATAGGGAGGGGAGAGATAGAGAGAAGAAGAAAGGAGATATGCTAGCTAAGAGAGCAGACAAGAACTGTATGCTTCATATTAATACATTATAAAGAACAGTGTTGTGGACGTAGCCCTAGAGAGAGGGTGAACCACGTATATCTTTTCTTGTGTGTGTGATTGATGCTATGTTCTTTTTCCTTGATATATTGTTAGTGCATTGCTGTGGTAGATCTGATAGATGTGTGGAATAGATCTGAGCTGATAAGTGATATATGCATGTTGTGTTGTTCTAGTATTGAATCCACTTGATAGTTCCCTTGGTTGTAGAAAAATATATCCTGCAACCCCCCCATAGCTACTTCGGGTGAGATTGCATCTGCTTCGCAGGTGTATCCAAAAGGGCCAGTAGTTAGGTCTTGTTGGTGCGATATTGGAGATGAACCCTAGGTCTACCTCTGTGCCAAAAAATGGTTCCACTGTTGATAAAGGAATCTTCCTGAGGGAATGTCAAGGTGGTTTCTATCAAATATAGAAATTCAAAAGTGGATAGAGGATCAAGAGAAGGACTTTGTTGAAGTTGAGACCATGAATCCTAATCTTAGTACAAAGGATTAGTTAGAGAGGTATATCTTTACTAATATACACAATATTTTCTTTGGAGGAATCCATCAGGTGCTATATGAGTGGTTAGCTAGGTTAGTAGATACCCAGTTTGAGATCAGATCTAGACCTCCTGTGGTTTGGACGTTGGCGTTGATCAAGAAGATCAAGAGAGTTGATAACGTCGTGTCAAGAGTAGTAGATCAATGGTTTGATAGCACCATTGGAGGGTACATCACTGAGTTTGTTGTTGACATAGTAGAGTCATATAACCAAGCCGAGAGATATTTTTTTAAGGGACCCAGAGGAAACAATTTTCATTTTCTAAAGTTGAGGATCAATATTCTATTGTATGAGAAAAACATATTGAAGAGACAGTAGATTGGTCATATTTGAAAAAGCTAAGGTTCAAAAATTCAGACAGCGACAGCGACACAGAAGCTGGACATATGCGCAGTGGGAGAGTGGTCAGAGAAGTTCATCTTGTGAACCTATTTAAGAATAACTACAGTAACGAGGGTTTCTATAGTGGAGAAGAGGCAGACCTGACGGAAAAAAAGCATTCGAAAACTGCTAGGGCAGAAGAAGGAAAAGTTGAAGAACCTCGTCGGGAGGAGCCAGAAACTTCAGGAACCACGCAGACTGCTGAGGTAAGTACTATTAAGCCTTATGTTGTTTCAGTGGCACTAAGCAATTAGAATAGTCAGAGTCACCAGAGTCCTTAGAGTACTATTACTAGCAGTTCAACATATACCCAAATAGGCAACCTAGGAAGATCTATGAAAGATGAGATGAGACTCCCTATCTTTATGGGAGATGGGTCTGAAGACCCTGATCAACATTGGTTCCTATGTGAAGCCATATGGAATATTAAGAATGTCACCGATGAAGATGTTAAAAGAACCCAGTTTAGTACTACCCTAAGGGATCGTGCACTGAGCTGGTACATGAAGCTTGTCCAAGGACTTGTACAACCTAAGCCATTGAATGAGATCAAGAATGCATTAACTGTAGAGTTCAAGAAACCCAAATCAGAGTCACAATGTATCACAGAGCTGAAAGAGATCAAGCAGAAGGTAGCCGAACCTGTTTAGGAATTCGATCATAGATTTAAGACCTTAACAGGTCGATTGACTTTTCAGATCCCAGATGAGCAGAACAAAGAGTGGTTCATTGCTTCCCTTTTACCACACATCAGAGTTCCTTTGATGCAACAGAATATTTCTTCACAGGCTAAGGCACCCGAGATCACCATGAATTTAGAATCAACCCTTATGGGAGAATCCAGCTTAGGTATGAGTCAGATCTTGAGTTAGCTAACTAGTTTGTCTCTGGAGGTCAAAGATATGAAAAAAGACAAGGGAAAAGATAAAAGAGAAGACATATGGTATGTCATATGCATATCATAAGGCCATGAGAAGGAGCATTACCCCCTATTCCATGGATACTTGACCTCTAGAGCTCTGATCCCTTTGAAGTAAGTCACCTTACCTTGGTGCGAGGTATGCCGAAATAGACATCGCCCTGGTGAGTGCTATTACATGAAAAAATATGTTCATAAACCCACAAATTTGTATTGCACGTTCTGTAAGTCCATGGGACATGATGATAGGGATTGTAGGGCTTACAATATCATGCATGAAAGGTCAAGAGACATATACAAAATTCAAGGTGAAGTACAACAAGAAGGAAACACTACGCGATATAAATCCCATAGGAGAGGAAACTTAAATCCTTGCGGTGGATTCAGAGGATGAGGATGAGGATGAGGTATGGGTCGAGGCCGAGGATAGATCATTTGTTATAACTACGCACAACCAAGACACCTCGCAAGGGACTGTTAGAACCCTTGCACTACTTGCAGCTATTGCAACTCTTTCAAACACGTTATTGAGGAATGTCCAGCATTGCTGGCCAAGATTCAGGAAAGACGAGGACCTCAACAAAACCTGCAAGTGAAACTAATATATGTCAAACCTTGCAGAGAAGACCCTAGATTCACTGTTATCACTAGAGGAGGCACTGTTACAGGAGAAGACAAATTGATCGAGGGAAAGACTACATAAGACTCAGGAATCAGGAAAGCTGCAGAGAAGACCCAAACTTTTGATGCAAAGAAAGAAAGACATATATTCAAAGAGGAAAGAAAAGAGTTCAAAGAAGACCAAGGCTCTTCATCAAAGACACGACCAAAAGTAAGAGAATATGGGATGCCTCATAAATTTGATCAATCTGCTTCACCAAGAGAAGGAAAAGAGGTCAGAAATCTCATGGAATTTCTATATACTTGTATTAAGTTGAATCAGGATCAGAGCAATGTACAAGAACTACAAAATTTAATCAAATAGTATGAGCTAGGGAATATAGACCCCTTAAAGAATAGGGAAGTACACCAAATCGCTAACAAGAGAAGGAAAAATAAGGAATTACACTTGAATGCTCAAATAGGAGAATATGATATAGACTATGTGGTCCTCAACTTCGGGTCGAAGGTCAATGTCATGACGAAGAAAAATTTGGCACTGATGGGAAAAACGAAGTTGATCTACTCCCCTATCAGGCTCAGGATGGCTAATCAACAAGCTGTTAGCCCCTTTGGATGATTGGAACCTATCCCTGTGGACATCGACGGAGTAAGAAAGTTTGCAGATTTTGAGGTAATTGAGATAGTTGATGATAGTTGTCCTTACCCTGGGTTGCTATGAATTGATTGGGCTTTCAATAATTCCACTATGGTTTATTTAAAGAAAAGATGTATGACTTTTGAAAGAGATGGACTTAGGGTCATTTCACCCTTAGTTCCATATGAGGGTCAGGGATACATAGAGCCCATCAGAGAAGAAGACCATGCATATGAACTGGAAAACATATACAAATTAACATCCAGACAACATGATTACATTAATCCTATGGCTGACAGAAACCTAAGTTGGCAAAGTGATAGTGCATGTTCATCAGACTCAGAAGAAGCACTGGAGAACTGGTAGAAAAAAATGTATCAAGTATCTACAAGGAGATGTGCTAGATTAACTAGAGAAGTTCATTGGATCGACACAATAGTAAGTAATTTACCCACCTTTGACGGTCTGAATCCTTTAGAAACCTTCTTGTCAAACTTTGAAGAAAGTGTACCAATACAACAAAAACTATTGTTAATGGATGAGGCCCTGAAAGCCACACTAGAAATATGGTGGGGGACACACAAAACCAACATTACAGAATGGGTACAATGTTGTACCTTGATGACAACGCGGTTCTCAGCACAAGTATAAGGTTGTGAAGTTCGATACACAGGTCGAAGCTACCCAAAGGACCATGTGCGAAGTTGCAAAGAATCCTGGAGAAAAATTCATCAAGAGAAGTGGGTGCACAAATTCATTAACACGTTGGACATGACACCTATCGATTACAAATTATTGCGCCTCATCACCACAGATTGGGAAGGTATGAATCAGAATTTTGTAACCACCTTCTTATTTGAAAGTAAATATCCTTCAGTAGATCAAGCATTGCATATTGTAAGACAGAAAGTATTCAAGGAGGCATCTAACCTCCCTTTGGAGCAAGAAGAGGACGAATGGATTGTGCCTCTCCATAAACTACAAGGCTATTACAACATCAATGTTGATGAAGACGACGATCCAAGAAAGGTGAATATCGCAGAAACAGAAGGCCAAAGAGATGTGGAAGGACCAGTAGTTGAGCTACCATTATTTGGACAACCAATCAAGATTAGGAAAGTCAATATTGGAACAGAGCAGACACTGAATCTTGCAAATGTTGGAGATTATTGGGATGCTACCACTATTGACAAGATTACAGAATTACTGCACGAATATTAGGACTTGTTTCCAACCAAGTTCACTGATATGAAGGGCATTAAAGGGCCTATGGGAGAGATGACAATCCCTTTGAAACTAGATGCAAGACCAGTCAAACATAGACCCTACATATTGAACCCTAAATATAAGGAGAAAGTGAAGGTTGAGATCGACATAATGCTGGAAGCTAGGATTATAGAACCTGTGGAAGAGTCAGAGTGGATTAGCCCTATGGTGGTGCAAGACAAGAAGATGGGATAAATCATGATCTGTTTAGATCTCAAGAAGTTGACGAGACAATGTGTTAGAAGATAGGATAAATCAGGACCTGATGAGATATTGAGAAGATGTGTTATGGAGGAAGAACAACCAATGATCCTTGTAGAATCTCATGAAGGCATCGTAGGAGGACACTATGTGTTATCACTGAAATTTCGTCTGCAGATGGTGACAAGAATTCCACATCATCAAAACAACAATGAAGTCATTCATGGCACTGAATTAAGTTCACAGCATTCCAGAAGGGTCAAAAACTATACAAAGTAACCAAAAATTGAAGGGCGCTTTACAGCAGCTTGATGCACGTGCACATGCGCCGGACAAAAATGTGTTACTATCGCATGCGTGCTCGACGCACGCCTGTGAACACAAAAACCCATGCATCTGCTAATACAGTGCATTAATTGCATAAGTCAGCCTCCTGACCGCCTATGGACTAGCCCCCAATATGATTTGACCCTCAAATCAGAGTCGGCTTTGCAAATTCGGCGAATTAATGACCTAAGTGAACCCTAAACAGGTCTGTGTTCACACCTGAAGATGGTTACGTGACCGCCTAGAGAAATGCTATAAATAGCCGTGAAGACTCACTGTTTTAGCAGAGAATTCAAAGCAATGTTATGCTGTCCATATGATTCAAAGCTCAGCCTTTGACAAGCAATCCATCAGCGGCCTAACCCAGAGTTCTTTCACCACTCAGTTCAGTTCAGTTCTATTCATTTTGTAAGGAAAGCATTGTGTTGAGGGCCCCGAAGAACCTTCTGCTGGAGGGAGAAGGAACCCCTGTCTCTGTCTTCAGTGTGTGCTCTGGTTTCATTAATATGCCAAGCCTTGAAACCCTTGATGACCCCCTTGTCTTATGTTTGATGTTTTTGTTTATTTTTGCAGTGTTATTTGCTTTCAGTTGATAGTTAGATTGTATTCAGTTTTGTTTTATGTTAACCCCATGCTGCCACAGATGTTCTGCCCTGATGAACCCAATAGGGTTTGCAGAGCGGTCTCCATTTTGCTCACCTGGTGATCATTTGAACGCGAACAGACTGGCGACTCCGCTGGGGAGCCAAGGTATCAAATCCTCCCTCAATTGGGTTTAATTCGCTTTCCTTTTGTTGTTTTTAACTTGCAGGGACTCAAACCAGCTTTCGCCGACCTGTTAACCAGTCGATTCACAGCAGAATCGAGAGAATCAGGGATTTTTCTCAAGCGCGCAGGTATTCCACCCCACAGACGCGTGCATGCATTGGTATTAACATTTTTTGGCCATGCGCACGCGCCTCTGTTTACAGTGACAGCCGCGCACTGAAACAAAATTTTTCATTGTAAGGTTTTGATGTGGGGAAAGTCAGTTTCCTTTTCAAAAATGATGTATGCATGATCTAAATACTGCACCACTTAGACCCCTCAACTTATAAAGAGGATAGTCAAACAAACATAGGCACTTAGGAGGATAAAAATCATGTTTCCCTTATTTTCTTTCAGCCACGTGGATGACTTGTTTTGATTTATAATATAAGTTGAACATCAATCACATCTAAACTCACATTCGGGACTAGAAGTTGCAAGTAACAATATTGAGTATGCTCTTCTCTCGCGCCCTCAGGCGATCTTGAGAATCAGAAATAGATTGCGAAAACGATTTCATCTCCCTTAAAATTTCAAAACTTTTAGGAGAGGACAACGGCTCTTTCGAGATCCCTCTTAGTTTCATTTTTGCAAAAACATTTCTTGTAACGGGCCCATATATGCCCACATGTCAAACAAAGCTAGAATAGTGTTTGAATTTCTGCTTTCTTAGATCAGAAAACTAGGAGAGTTTAAAGGTTTGTAACGGGCCCACACA
>JASDQU010735475.1:128180-152760 GCA_032191745.1 Picea mariana
GTATTAGGACCTTAGCCCTCTCTTATTGCTATCATCATTTTTGTATTGGCATTGTGAGATGAAAAATACTTAACTTCAAACGGCTTGGGTTCTTGTTGGATTAATTGGTTTCTTGCCTTACTCTTCGGCGATTGTAATTGTGGGACAGTTATAAAAATATTACTTCTTACTCTGTTGTTGCATGACGGTATTAGATAAAATAATTTTATGATCTCGGCTTTGTCGACCCTCCTTGGATCTGTGCGATCTCCCGCTGTGCCTTGCTTTTTTTTTTTTTTGCTTGAAGGAGATAAATCTAACTCTGCATTTTATTTTGTTGTATATCACTGTGATTTGTGGAGGATACCCACATGAATTTGACCACTTAATCCTGCGTTTTACCTACCATTTCCTGTGTTTATGACTGTGTTGGTATCACTATGGGCATTTATGTACTACATTGTGCGTTTTTATATTGCAGCGGGCGTTTTTTAATTTATGGGGGCGTTTTATACCAGTGTGGGCATATTATATATTACCAGGGCATTTTTATATTTCCGTGGGCGTTTTCTTGATATGAATGGGGGCGTTTTATATCATTGTAGCTGTATTATATATTACTGGGGCGTTTTTATATTTCAGCGGGCGTTTTTAATATTAATGGGGGTGTTTTATGTTAATGTGGGCGTTTTTATGTTAATGGGGGCATTTATAAATTTCTGTGGGGGTTTTTACAATGATGTGGGCATTTTTATATGAATGTGGGCATTTATAAATTTATGTGGGTGTTTTTGTTTTAATGTGGGCATTCATATATGACTGTGGACGTTTATATCTGACTGGGGGCATTTTTAATTATGGCTAGGAGTGTATTGGCATTCCATTCTTGTAAAATCATTCTGGCAATTCATTTTATATGGTTGTTGCAATTTCGTTCTCTGGAAATTCATTTTTTTTATGATTACTGCCAATTCATCCTGGCAAATGAGTTCTGGCAATTTGTTGTAATGGTTACTGTCATAGCCCATCGAATTAATGATTACTGTCATAGCCCAGCTAATTAATGGTTACTGTCATAGCCCAACGAATTAATGGTTACTGTCTTCATTACCGTTAATATTATCTTCCATTACTATCCACTGACTTCTCACTATCATCAATTTGTCATCAATTAAATCGAGACCTTTAAGCCAGCGTTGCCGTCAATCACTAAAAATAGTAGTTGATAAATAAAATGTTTTTATTGTCATTAATCTAGTGATCAAAATAAAGGTTGTAAATTTAGTATGTCCAGCTGGAAAAAGGAATGATTGCTTTTACTATATCCGAGATGACATTGATTGTTTACTAGATAGTAAGTCCCTTGGAAAGATTATTTCTAGTGAGGTCTTTTAATTATTAATGGGAAGCGCTACATTCTTGGATTAGTAATTAGCTTGTATTTATTCTCTCTAAGGAATTAGTCAGAATACCAATTTATAAATTAAATTTTGTTGAATGGTAAGAACTTCTTGATATTGTGACCTCGGTGTTGTAATCATGATCTAGATATATATCTAATAATTGTCCTTTTAAAAATGTGAGCATTATGTATTTCCTTACCTGATTTTTCCTTGGATCAATAGTTTCCTGGTTGTAGAACACAAGCACTAAACTTATTAATGTGAGCGAGTGCAATCAATATACTTCTGACGAACTTGAATTAATGATACCCCAATCAGTGGTTATAACTCTAAGGTAATCTATGCCTTTAGAATTCTAAACGATAGGTATTTACTAGGGATATTTTATATTCTTCCTAAAAGTGCGAGTGTGCTTTTAGAAATTTAGAAGGCATCTAATCTTTCTTTTTTTTTAATTATTATAAAAAGGAAATCTGGATTACTCTAGTAAAAAGGAAAATCTCCTTGTTTAGCTAGCCTCCCTTTTATTTATAAAAACTTTAAGATGGATGAGTTGACTTATTTTATTCTAGTAGTAGAATGCAATGTTCTTATTAGATAACATAGAATGAATTTTAAATGTTATTTTATTTGCTTTGTTATATGATTTAAAGTTATTGTTATCTTATGGTACTAATATGGAAATTTTATTGTAAATGATAACATAAATAATATAGTAAGGTGTGACTGTATGGCCACTGTAATATATTGTCTTGCAATACGTAAAGGTAATATTTATGGCCATATAAATTAAAATATCATGTTAGTTTTGATAGCATGATATGCATTTTATTGTTATTTTAAATGCAAAGTTATGGGATTATAAAAATAAGGGACATTGTTGATCATTTGTAATGCAATTGGAATTTTGTGGGGTTAGCGTGATATAAGATGTGTTTGATGTTTAAATCTTACTTATTCTGACACCCATGATTATTTAAGAATTGAATGACATATTGCCTAATGAATGAGACTTGCACGCAATGGAAGAATCATGTAATGTAATGCTTCATGTTAAATGCTACGATAATGATTTGTTTTTATTATTAATTCATTGGCAAGTTTATGGTAATATAAATGTAATGTTGATTTATTTTATGGTAAAGTTATTGTAACTTCATTGCATTGGTAGCATAGAAGGAGTAATGTGATTGGTGATTGATGTTTTAGTTGCAAGGTTGTTATAACATAAGATGTGAGGTTGTTAAGATAATGTTATTGTAATTTTATGGTATATGTAACATATAGGATGCATTGAGATTGTTAATTAATTTCAGGGTTAGTACTATAATTGGAATTGTCTAACCTCACAGTTGTATGATGTTAAGACTCTTTGATTTGATAAAGCTAGTCGCTCTGTATATAAGTCTCTGTGTCTGATTATTTTGGTGTAAAGAATCCAGTGCCGTATCAAGAGTCTCGGGCCCTTTAAAGGCAGGGTTCCCACTCTTGCGACACACCACTAAGGTCGTATCAGTAGTCTCGGGATCTTTAAAGGTAGAGTTCCCACCACTGCGACCTCCTGACAGAGATTACTAGTTTCTGCCTGAGCATTCGGCCAGGAGCCTATCTGACATTCTCTCTCTCTGGAGCAGAGAACTAAGATTAAACGCCCTGCTTTCCTATGCAGAAATAGTAAAATCTACTACTATGGATTCTTCCATCTGTGTTCGTACTATACATAACACATTATGTCGTTTAATGCTTGCAGTTACTTGTTGTGCGCCTTATGTCTATGGTCGTTTAATGCTTGCAGTTACTTGATGTGTGACTTATGTCTTCTTTTTGTGATCATCGTGGGTGTGTCTTGTTAGTCGATGGGTGGCGACGTAGAGTCAGGTGTGTCTGTTCCTTTTTACACACATGCACACACCTTAAACAAGAAAAAAAATTGCACCTATTAAAGAGTTGTTGTCATAACGAGGAGGTTGTCACAATAGCTTTTTCCATGTGTTGTGTCAAACAATATTTTATATTGCTAGATGAAACAATTGTTGTTTGTATCATTCTATGTGCAACAATGACATCTTTTTTTCGAGATTTTCCAAAATATTTTAATACACTAGTTATATTGCCAAAGACATTTTGTTTCACCTTTGTATCTTTTATCGACTTTTGAATACTCGATAATGATGTTGCTTCTTTTAAATTTCTTGACTTTATTAGACAGAGTAAAAGTTGAGCTTGTAGTGTTACTGATTTATCTTTGAAAAAAGTATTATACATATTCTTAGTTCGATATCTTATATAATGCTTAGCTTCATTCTTCCCAAATTTGTTAGTATCAACATTTTCTAATATTTCATCATCAATGTTGATAGATTCTCTTGCATATTCCAATTTAAATTTTATATTGAAAAACAAAACCCGAACATAAATTCAGTAAACTATATACAAGTGTTCATCTTGTATTATCTAAATTTATGTACATACCTATATGTGATTCAAATTCTACTTCAATTTCGGTTTCGACGTCTTCATCAACGTTATGAGAAAAATCTATTTATGTTTTTTGAAAAACATCAAATCAGAACTACAATAAATTATATTAAACAATATTTTAAATTTGAATTCTATACTTTTAATATAGGAAATCTGTGCATGCATACCTGGTTGGAATTCTTCTTGTTGAAAATCTCTATTTACATAATCATCGTTTCTTTCTTCAATATTTGCACATTCTCGTTTATTTATCCAATAATTCTCTTTCATTTGTTCGTTATTGTGAGTTTTGTCTCGAGTGCAATCAAATTTTTTATTGCGTAAACTTTTGTTTCCCATGAGTATAGTTATCTGTAAATTTAAAAAAAAAAATCAACATTTCAGAATAGTCTCAGAAAAAAAATCATTGCAGAAAAATTATTAAAAAATAATATCAATAATTTTATGTTCAACAAAGGATTCACCTTGAAAAAATGTTCAACACGTAGATTTCAATATATAAATTGTTATTCCAATAAAATCTTGAACTTCAAAATAATAATTTATTTTTTTTCATTCAAAACATCAACTACCTTGTTCAAAAAAGTGAAAAAAATTATTCAAAACTTTGTTTAGGTGCTCTAGAAAACCATGAAACAAGTGAGTGAATTGTGTTAAATGTGTTAGACTGAAAGGGTATTTATAAGATTTTGTGCAAGGTGAAATGATACGACTTATCTCTTCATTGTTTCGAGCCGACGTAATTCTCTCACCCACCTTTCAGCTGAAAAATAGTTGTTTCGGCCGAAAAGCTAGAAAACTTTTTATTTTTAATGGATTCTATTAGAATTACATGTTTCAGCCGAAAAATTTTTCTTTCGGCCGAAAATAAGTGAATGGGACTATTTGAAGGAACCTGAGAATCCCCTCTAGCTTACGTGAACTTTGGAGGTTGTGGACTTCTGCAAATACTCAAAATTTAGTTTCTAAATTGATACCAACATTTGCGAAATTGAATCGACTTTCATTGTATATAATTTGTTTTCATTTTAATTATTTAATCTAATTTTATTTAACTTTTTTAAAAAATCACTGCATAATATTTTCAGTTGATATTATGATTCAGTGAAATGAAATATCTGTATCTCTAAAAATATAAAGTGAAAAATTTAGAAAAATTCATATTCAGAATCCTTAAACTGTTCTTTTCAAAAGGGTATTTTTATATTTTACTTTTAAGTAAAAATTAGGATAGATACAAGGTGGAGAAAAACATGTGTTTAAAATCTACAACATTTTCAGCTTGGTCAAATTCAAAAAATTCTAGAAATTATAATATTCATCCATTAGATTCAAAATTGTAGTCATAATAAAACAGAGTCCTTGTAAATTGTTGCAGTGTATTTCATTTGTCAAAAACAAAATTTTAATAATAGATACATTGATGGGGGAAAAAATAACTCATTATCAATCCTTTCATGTTTAAGGAACATACTGTTAAACAATTGCCAAATTGACATATCAAATATCAATAAAAAAAATTGAAAAATAGTCAGTGGAAAGATAACAAAATTCTTCACAAGTTCTGTTTTTATTGTAAAGTGAAATTGTAAATAAAAAAATTACCTTTATATACCGAAAGTTGAATAACTTGTGAATATATATATATATATATATATATATATATATATATATATATATATATATATATATATATATCTATTTCTGATAAAACAAGAAAAATAGACACCCATCTTCATGATTTTACCCATTGTTCAATAAGCTCAAAGAAGAGAACAAAGAAGTTAAAATTTCCATAAATACATTTGTGCAACAAAAAC
This sequence comes from Picea mariana, assembly GCA_032191745.1. NCBI lineage: Eukaryota > Viridiplantae > Streptophyta > Pinopsida > Pinales > Pinaceae > Picea > Picea mariana. Next base: position 133,864 of record JASDQU010735475.1, read on the forward strand.
CATGGTTTGTTAGACCCAACACTATTCGTGACACTTGTTGTTGTTGTTATCATGTGGAATTTGAGTTATATTACAACACTTTTCTTGATTTTGGTAAAACTTTATGGCCAAGTTCACCTCCTCCTTCCACATTCCGTGATTTTATATCTAAAATTCTAAGTGAAAGAGACGGTGATGAATTATTTGACCAAAAAAATGTGTTGGTGGAAAGAAATGTGGTCGTTGTGGAAATCTAAGTTTGTGTCACTCAAAGTATCCTATTGATATGAATGATCAATCATTTTCTAATATAACAGTCAATTGGAAAAGACATGAATATATCAACAACACAGCTCCACATTCTTCAAATGTTGTTTCCAAAAGGATTGATTTGAAAGTAGATAAAATCTGTGTGATAGATTTTTTGAAGAAGTTTGAGGAAGAAATTTATAAATACACCAGATCTCGATGGCAAGACATACAATTCAAACAGTCCCATGGAGTATTTCCATCGGGGAANATATAACAGTCAATTGGAAAAGACATGAATATATCAACAACACAGCTCCACATTCTTCAAATGTTGTTTCCAAAAGGATTGATTTGAAAGTAGATAAAATCTGTGTGATAGATTTTTTGAAGAAGTTTGAGGAAGAAATTTATAAATACACCAGATCTTGATGGCAAGACATACAATTCAAACAGTCCCATGGAGTATTTCCATCGGGGAAAAATTTGTTTGTAGTTGATTTTGCGGAGAATTACACATTCACTGCACAAAAAAAAATACAGAGTGAATATTATCATTCTAATCAAGTCACTATATTTGTCCACGTTCTATATAGACATGCTCAATGAAGTCTTGATAACATAGAAAGAACCAACGGCAATTGACATGTTATTAAATAATATCACTTTTATATAAGTGATGATTGAGCACACGACACACATTATGTAAAACATTTTTTTGATAAATTTTATGATTCATTGAAAGAACGTGGGATTGGATTTGATCTCCATTGAATATGGTCAGATGGGTGTGCGGGTCAGTTCAAATCTTCATGATCATTCTATTGGTTGTGTCGTATTCATAAGAAATCAAATATTACACATTGTTGTAAGTTTTTTGAGACTGGTTATGGAAAAGGAGAGCACGATGGTGCAGGGGCATGCATAAAACAAGCACTTCGAAGGTATCAGATAAACCCTCATGCAGATTTATTTGAATCCACTGATCAAGTTGTTGAATGGTGAAAAATGACGCTAATCCATGAAAATAATCCATCAAGTGATGTGTGCAGGTGTGTCTATATATACATGTTACACATTTATACATAATATTTTTATTCACGTGTTCAAATTTATATGATTTTCAATCATTTTCTTGAGAGATTTCAAGTTAACAAGTTCTTGTCTTGTGAAGATTTTTTTGGTATGTTGGAATCCAATATGTAAATAGATCAATCCCATATGAAGTTGGTACAATACATGGGACACGAAAAATGCATTCTGTTAAAAAAAAACACTATCAAAATGTGTTTTTATTTGATAGAAGAAATGATTCTAGTTTTTGTTCAGTTTGCATAGAGGACACAGAATCCATAGAGATTTGCAAAAACGAAAATGCTGAATATGTTAAAGCTTGGAGACATACCAAACTTAATACAAAAGGGAAACTTCCACTTGCAAGATCAAAGGAAATGAAATCAATTGAAAATATAGTGTCATTTGATGGTGATAGAGTTTCTAATCTTGTTAGAGAAGATAATTTGTATGTTTAAATTTTTTCAAACAACTTGTAGATGTACTTGTGTGATAATCTAACACGAACTACTTGTTGGAACATATCAAATTATTTGCAGGACATGTATTTGTCATGGTTGCACCTGTAGACAACATTGAAAACATGAAATATTATTTGATGCGATGCACATAACAAAAGATTAGGTTATTAGAAGATTTTGATGATAACGGTTTTATATATGAAAGAGGATCCATTGTATTGAAAGGATATTTTTTTCAAGAAACCCATCAAAACAATACTATGTTCACTTTCAAGACTACCATTCAGATGCCATAAGTTGTCAATATAGTCATTTGGTATGTGCAACACGCATAAAGTTAATAGAAGTTCAATCAAGAAAAAAAATAAAAGTTAGAAAATGGAAAATGTCCAAAGTCGATCATGAACGAATAATTGAATATGGCATACCATTATAATTTATTTAAACAAGTGACATGTGTACATTCCAGAATTTTATTATTTTCATTGAAAGTATGCGTATTGATGAATATCTAGGATTCTTGAATCATTTCCAGTTTGGTTTACTTTCATGGTCCATTCAATTAATATAAGTTATATTTTTGATTAATTATAAAGTTTATTGATCCTTATTTACAATTTCAGGGAAGAACCTATAGATTGTATCTAGGGAACCTAAAATGACCTATAATTTGGGTGATTATACTTTAATCCTACAAATTATCCATCACATACACAAATCGTTTAATTCATAACCAATTTACTACATATAGGATTTGCATTCATTATTTGCAATGATTGTTCAATGCTTTTCCATATGAAGAAGATTTAACTTCATATCAAAACTAGGACCCATTTCCATGTCATTATAAGGGACATTGATGGCTTAAAAAAACTTTCACTAAATGTAGTACCTTTCATAAAATCATCCATCTCTCTATTAATATCTCTAGGAACAATATCATTCGACAAATAAAAAATAACATGTCATCTACTAAGGCTTGGTTTGTTGCATTTAGATTTTCATTTTTTTAATTGAATTTGGAGTATATTGAGAATTCAAGGTAATGTATGATCAACATCCTAATTAAAATTTTTAAAGACATCTTAAAAAGTATGAATTTTAATTATGAAATTGTGAATTTTGATTCCAAAAGTGTTGATATTATATTAAATTGTTACAATGTGCATTTAGATTTCAATATCTTGAAGCAAATTGAAAACAAAATTGAAATTATGAGCTACTTGAAAAATGTGTATGATGAACCTAACACTATTTATATTCTACACATTAAACCTAGTTTTCATTAAGTTTGATTGAAAAAACTTAAGTTGAAAAAGAATTTGATTTTGTGACCTGATAACAAAAAAATAGAAAATAACAGGTCATCTACTAAGGCTTGGTTTGTTGCATTTAGATTTTCATTTTTTCAATTGAATTTGGAGTATATTGAAAATTCAAGGTAGTGTATGATTAACATCCTAATTAAAAATTTTAAAGACCTGCATCTTAAAAAGTATCAATTTTAATTATGAAATTGTGAATTTTGATTCAAAAAGTGTTGATATTATATTAAATTGTTACAATGTGCATTTAGATTTCAATATCTTGAAGCAAATTGAAAACAAAATTGAAATTATGAGCTACTTGAAAGATGTGTTTGATGAACCTAACACTACTTAAATTCTACACATTAAACATTGTTTTCATTAAGCTTGATTGAAAAAACTTAAGTTGAAAAAGAATTTGATTTTGTGACCTCATAACAAAAAATAAAAAATAACACCATCTACCAAGGCTTGGTTTTGCTGCATTTAGATTTTCATTTTTTAATTGAATTTGGAGTATATTGAGAATTCAAGGTAGTGTATGATTAACATGTTCTAATTAAAAATTAATAGCACTAGTGAATACTTCCATTAATGGTAGGTGTCATATTAATGTCACTAGTGAATACTTCCAATGTGCAGAGGATTGATAATCCATCAACCATTTTCTACCCTTTTCGATACATAAAATTTTTATATCAATATAAATTTTAATGAAAATCAGTTACTTATATTAAAGTATATTTTAATTTTACATATTAAAATAGGTTCTATATCATGTTTTTATTTCAATTTTTATTGCAAAGTACAAAATGATGTTTATAAATAAAGTGAAATAAAACATTTTTAATTTCAGCATAGTATCATAAAACATAAATTAACCTTTTAACATATCATAAAAATTGAAATTATAAGCTGACCATAAAACATAAATTATCCTTTCACCATCATAAAATTGAAATTATAACGCTATCCCCTCTGGATGCACCTTTAAACCAACAATATTAGCACAAGATTCAGATTTGCATTGATTGGTTGAACTAAATAAATAAATATCCATATGGAATGGCCATTGAGTTCAAGCCTTAAGACAAAAGAATTAAATCCAAGTTAAAAGAAAGTCTTCATTCTTTTCATTCAATTTGTCCCCTTAAGACCAACCGGTAGGGGGATTCTATTTCAAAAATATTGTCTGGTAACCAACTTCGAAAAGGGTGAAAGGGGAGTTATAAGAGAGAAACAACTTTTTACTTACCTTTTTTCCATGGTAAGAAGTCTCCTTCAAAGAGTCATAGAGTAAGTAAATCCCATAACCACTCACTATACTTAAGCCTTAGAGTTAAATCCTTACCCATGATCAACTCTGTAGTTATATTCATCTCGTATTAAGCTTATATATTTGCTTATAGGAAAATGGAATGAACACATGTATACATGTAATAGTAAACAAAGGTCAATGGTTTCATTATGATTAACTGAAGAGAAAACACCATTACTTCAATAGATGTGAAAGTGATATCACGAGATTTGTTACAAGGGATAATACTAACATGGTTAAGGTTTCCATATAGCTCTTGTTTGTAATCTAAGCTAATCTCATTAGGATCTAATCCCCTTATGGTGATGTTCTAATATCATAAAAAGGTTCAACTTCTAGTACTCAATGAAAAGGGTTATGTCGAGCAAGTATGAGTAATGGGAATCATAGTATCCCTATAATTAGAATAGTATGATGTTTATAGAGAATGTGATAGGTTACATTTACCTAATCAAAGATATGTATCCACTATTTACAAGCATATAAGTAGATTGTTTTCTCTGTATTTACATAATCAACATAAGCTTATAGATCATTTGTAACTAGTTACACTAGTCTTAGATCTTGAACAAGATATGGAGAGTACAAAGCCCATAGTAATCATATATGAAACAAATTACAAGATCGAACTAAGGGGAACACATCAAGATTATAGTGGTTAGAATCACATGTTATATATAATTAGGTAAAATATGTATATCCATGAATAAGATAAGAGTTTCAACACTGATTACGTGTTATCTTATAGTGTTTACTGCTCTCATGTTACTCATTTCCAGGAATAGTGTAGTACCTCTATTACTCGCCTTACAACAAGTGATTAGGTGAATTACTAGCATGAAGATTATGGGAATAGAGTAGATATCACACATCAATATCATTGCTTATTGTTCTTGAATATATACACACACTCTAGTAATTGATATAAGTTGAACCTGGAACATATGGAAATAGAGCCTGTACTGTAACAAATATGAGTAGAATGTAACAATGAAGCTCACTAGTAACAAAGCTAGTATAAATCCCACGTATTCCAAGTAGCTAGTACCTGTATTCACGAGGATTATCCATAAGTAATACAAATACTCATATTTATTATTACGGTAACACTTACCTTTTAATGATGTGGTTTGATCTCTCTGATTAAGGGAACTAGTATTATAGGTTAGTTATGCGAATGCTTAAACTTCATGATATTGGAACAAGTAACCTGTTTCAATGAGACTAACAAGTATTTCTAATTATGGATAGGCTTATATTCTAGATACCATAACAAGAAATGGTTTAAGATCAGGTACTATGTGTGACTAATTACTGGAATATCTTACTCATCCTTTGTTTAAGCTGATCATTGCTCATAATGTGAACACTATGAACACTTGTATTAGCCTAGTGTAATATCATAACATACCTAGTTTACCCTATAAAGGTTTCATTTACTATGTTCATTGATTCAATACAATATAAGTGTATGTAATGGTTACAGATGTTAGATATGGTAAACTAAGGAACAATGTAGAACACGTAGTGTAACTAATAGCTTACAACTTGTATAAGCTTTATGATTCCCATTACTTCCTAATCTCTAAGCAGTGTAGTTATATCAATGTAGTTAATTACGGGAACACGATGGATAGTTGTAACATATGAAACCATTATGTTCTTACTATTAGTATAATAACCATTTGTTACTATTCAAGACATGAGTACCACAATTGAACTACCTCTGGAGCAACAAGTCAGAATTTACCAAATATGAAGTGTATCCACTCCAATTGTGGTCTCAACATAATAAATTCCAGAAGTGCAACAAGAGATACTTGTCACGGTTACATGAAAGACCTAAAAAACTGGCACTGTCAAGACAACCATTTGTAAGTATCTTATGAGGTCAAAGACAAGTGTTGGAAGAGCTAAAAACACTACATTTATTTGGATGATGTTTAATCAATATTGGCAAAGGGCCTTGGTAAAAAATTGAAATCATAAGCTATTGACTATTTATAAATGAATAAAAAATATATTTCACCATCATAAACAATATAAGAAAAATCAAAGATGAAACACTAAACAATATATTCCACCACCATAAACAATATAAGATAATCAAAGATGAAACAATAAATTCATGTTTTGAGTTCCACACACACACACACACACACAGATATATATATATATATATATATAATGAAAGTTTGAATAGTTACACTTCTAAATATATATGTTCCACATCCATTTTAGGATGATAATACAAACTAAGAGACTTGATTAAAACATTTAACTCCAAAATTTTGGACTCTAAGCCATCACTTTAAGACAGATCACTTCATACCTGCAAAAGAAAACATTCGTCGAATTCAAAATTTAAAAATTTACAATAAAATATATCTAAAAAATTAAAATAAAATGTACATATGTACCATTTTAAATAAATAAAACAAGTTTTGATTAAAGAAAAAATGACATACATACCAAAAGAATTAAGTCTTATCCTCCAACATACTCCTTTCTACCAAATAGAATGTAAACATATTTTCCACCAAATATAATGTAAACATCTATAACAATAAAAAACAATAAAAAAAAAACCAATATCAAATATTAGCATATATATTTTAATTAAATATTAAATAAAAAATAAGAAATAATAACTTACCCAACCAGAGTTCCATAGATTTAAGATTATCTCTCTCTTTTTATTACACTTTTTTGGCACTTTTTAAACCAAACTTCTATCACGAAGTTCCAAATATTCCAAAATAGTTACTTTCCATATTAAGCATACATGATTTAAACAATTTAAAATCTTATCTAAAATCTTACAAATTTTTAAAGAGAAAAATTGTGTTCTTGGTAACCAATTTTTGTGTTCAGAGTTAGATAATACCTTGAAAACAAATATAATTGTGTATGCAGAAAGTTCACAAATCTCCATATTAAGTCATTCTTCCAATAAAATACTTATCTCCTCATGGATAAAGTCCCAGATCCTTCAAGTGAAGTTCGCATGCTAGGTGACCTTATTTACTCAGTAGTAAAATACTATGTCCTCTTCTACAATGGAATAAATGTTCCCATATAATCAAATTCCCTCAAATTTCCTTTCAAATTAAAGGACTCATAAATCTCCATATTAATCCATTATTCCAATAAATTACTTATATCTATAAAAGTTCACAAAACTCCATTTTAAAAACCATTCTTCCAGAAAAATACTTATCTCCTCTTTCTGCAGTGGAATAGATGTTCTCATACAATCTTTCATGTACATGAAGAAAACACAAATCTGCACATATATTAAGTCATTCTTCAAAAACCATTTAAATATTTCATCTTTGGGATGTATTTATATTACATATAATCAAATGCTCTTTGAAATATGCCTTCATCGTGATCTAAACATAAGTGAGATCATGCACATACATAGTTTATTTGTAAATCTACTTGAATGTTGGTTTGTGGGTTAGTAAACAATTAGTTAAGAGTTTGACAATACCCTGACAAGAAGGAATTCACTTCATTGTATGCAGAAAAGACAAATGTCCATACTATGCCATTCTTGGACAAGAAGGCAAGGAATGCAATCGAAGAAAATTTAGAAACCTCCCCTTTTCCGATGTGGGATAGAGTCTGTTCTCAAAGAATCAAATTTTCAAGTTCAAAATTAGGTCTTCATCATGATCTAAACATAAATAAGATTGAATGTACCATTTTAGATGAAGATAAAATTATATAGGGGTTCTATATATTTCAAAATAATTGATCAGAGTGTTGAAAACTTATATAGACACTAGTTGAGTAACCTTATGAATAAGAAAGACTAAACTAAAAAGTTGAGAAAAAACAAATTTGAGAAAAGTAAAAAATATAAGCATATTTAACAAAAATAACCTTGAACACTTTTATATAAAAGGCCCAACATAAAAGAAAATTAAAAATCACTAATTTGCAATGAACATAAATTTAAGAATCATCATGAATCAACACATCCTTTTGAGGTATGGATGCATCCTCCTCAATCCCAATCTCCCACACTCCCTTCTCCACATTCTATTCAAGCACACTCTTAGGCACTCTCTTCTCCACATTGCCCTATATAAAAAATTTCAAATTTGTACATTTGAAAATTAAATTAAATTGATTTTAAAACATTAAATTGTAGTTTTAAATTTTGAAACATGTAATACTTTTGATGTGCCAACCTGAATATCAATAAATTATACCCACCATACCCTAAGATTCAATAAATTATATATTGTTTAAGACATTCTTCTTTTAAATTAATAATTTAAATGACATTGCAATTTTAATATATAACTAATTTTTTTTTCAACATGCAATGATACCTGTGAACTCCCACCCTCTTCAAACTCTTCCAATGAGAATTGGGACAAGCCAACCCAAGTAGTAGGAGATGGAATAGGGATCTATGAACAAAAAAACTAAGAACTAAATCTATGATTCAATGTGTTCACATTTATACAAAAACATAAATTTCATGTTGTTGATCTTATTCAAAAGATTGTAGATTGGACAACTAAAGTGCTCATATGTGGATATTAGAAAACATATACCTGATTCAACCCATCCAAATTTAAACTTGTTGAATCAAGTCCCCTATTTACTGGAGATTTGTTTAATATATGTCCAAACTGCAATTAATGACAATAAAAACTCAATTATTTATATAGATATAATGATATGTATTTAGATCTAGAACGAGAAGTAAACTATCCCCAAATGTATCAAACATTTACTAACTATAACACATACCAATCCGATGTTTGGTTCATCATTCTGAATGACCTCCTTCCAACCATTACAACAAAAATTTACATACTCCTTAAGATCTTCTACTGACATGGTATCTAACTCCTCATCTATTTTATAAACAAAAAAGGCTCGAGAATTCGCTTCTTCTCTTTGACAGTTCAAACCAACATCAACACAATAAAAAATCAATTCTAAACTTTCCCCGATTTAATTCCTAGCCTCTTTTCCAACCTCTGATGTAGCTCGCAACTCTGAATGTGAGAAAAATGACCATATTGGACGAGATACTAAAGGTCGTGGAGGCATCTACAATTTCTCATTTCGATATGCTCATTTCTGATCATATGTCCATCCTTTACCAACCCCATAATAATTGAATGATAGGCTAGTATAATCAGGGTGCATGTCCATGAAATTTTTTCATAAAAGTGTCTAGCAAAGTGATGTGGAACCTCATCATTCCACAAAAACTTCCCACATGCTTCCAAAAATCTATTATAAAGATGTCTTGCTATGTTGGGGTGCTTAAAATATTGCACCTTCAACATCTTTTGCTTTGTCCCATCTTTGAAATTGAACATAAAAATTGCATTTTATTTTGAAAATTTATTTTTTACGATGTTCCATTTATCAGGGCCCATCACCTCCGAATTTCGTCTCCTTATCAAATCGATAAAACTATCAATCATTGGCCCCATCTTTTGATATGCATCCATAAAGTTTTGCAATGAATACAAAACAATCTTCAGGGTTTGTTTTCTCTCCCAGGGAGATCCAAGCTCCTCAAATCATTTTCCAACCTTCTTTTAACATCCAGGCATCACTCGAGGGTTATTGCTTCAGTAATCCCTTCCTTGGGAATCTCATCACCTACATCCGAAGGATAGGTGGACGTAGGTGTGTAATCTTCTGCTTCTTGATAATGCCTCCTAAATCCACCTTCACCCTCTTCACCAACATTAGAATCTTTATGATACCCACTCTCTCTTTCATTATCTTCCCTCACATTAAACTCATTGTCTACACATACACATTTGAAAGTAATTACAATATTTAACAACATAATTTAACATAAGAAAATTTAAAACACACACACACACACATGTATATAACATAAACATATATACACGAAAATAACAATATAAAGAAAATTACCAAACATATATTCTTGTCATGATGTATTCCCTACATTCTCTAGTGTTGGAGTATTAATGTGCAACATATCTAAGAAGGTTGCATCCATAGCACTATTTTGAGCATATTCTCAAGATGATATTTTTACAGACTTATTTGATAATCTCCTCCTCTGACTAGATTATCGTTGGTCACTCGGAGTCTCAGTGGAAGAAGGGGTTCCTCTTCTTCCTTCATGGGATATCCTAGAGCGTTTGTGAGGAATGTTTGGAGACTCTTGTCTCGAGATCTTTCCTTGATATCTATCCTTTGAAAATTCATGAATATGAAATTTCATAAGTTATAGAAACATTAAATCGAAAAATTAAATTTATTAATCATTTAAGCATTTACAACAACTTCAAAGCATCACCGACATATATTGAAAAAACTAAAACTATATTTTTTACTATGATGCTATATATAATGAACATGAAAATATTTAAATATAAAAAAAAATGTGACATGTAAAAGATCATCTATATATATGTAAATAGTAGAAGGTATTTTTTAAGATAATCTATGTGTAACATGTTAAAATTTAAGGGAAAAAAATATAGCTAACTTAAAAAAATAATAATAATAATTTCTAAAAATTAGTTACTTAAAAACAATCACTGACAAAAAATTTACTTAAAACTAAAATAAGAAAAAATATTACATAATATGTTGTTGCTATCCTCTTATATATATGCTTAGAAAAAACTTCAAGGGATCATTCATCAAACCCTCAGGGTAGATTTCATCATGACACCTCGAACAAATTGCCAAGATGAACTTTTAGCGTAAAATATCAATAGACTAACCATCGACATACACAAGTATCACCAACAATAGAAGAGAACAAAAACATACACAATGTGGCATTAGCAAGGATATGAGGAGGGAGACACCAACAAAAAAATGAGGAGGGTGATACCAACAAGGAGAACCAGAATCCCCAAAAAATAACCTAGAACACATCCATGGAAAGATGGAAAAGACCAAGAAGAACTATCCTAGAGGGGTCACAACCACTCAATTAAATAATTTAAACAAATAATGTTTTATAACACAAAATATTAATTGTTAAGTCATAAAAATAAACAAAAAAAAGACAAGTGAAGAGAGGGGATCCAAATTCAAGGCAACTAAATTTCTTTAAGAAGAAGCAAAGAACAAAACCAAAAAACCACACCACAATTAAGGGGGGCGTAACTCTAGCAAGGGTGGTTTCAAGGAAAAGTCAACAGTTAAATTCTTCCTAAGTCAAGGTGGCTAACTTTCTTTAGGTAAAAGAAAAGAACAAAACCAAAAAACCACACAACAATTAAGGGGGGTGTAAGTAACGGAAGGGTGATTTCAAGACAAAGTAAAAAATTAAGTTCTTCTTTGATGGAAAAATGTACACATGATTCTCATAATATTCACTTGTAATCTTTTATCATCCCAACATACAAGATTTATAATGTGATCGTGCCCTTCTTAACTACTCCTAGGTATCATGGACCATCCCGAGAGAGAAAAGGGTCACACATTATCTCAACTTGGTACTTAACCAAGAAACATAATAAATCAAAAGGCTACACTATTAAGAGTTTTCATATTTGAATTTATGTGATGTGTGAAGTAAGTTACATTCGGATTTGCAAAGAAAGAATGGATTTTAAGAAAAAATAAAATATGAAATTCAAATTTAAATGCACAAATACAATCTGAAATATAAATTTTATGCATCAAATAGTCCACTATAATTCATAACTAAGCTTAGGATTTCCAAACTAAACGTATAAGTATTCAATTGAACAGGGACTATTTGTACATGGACAGGGAAGTATTCGAACTCAACCTTAGGAGGAGGTTGACAGGATCGTATTCAACCCTTTAAACCTCCTCCTAAGGTTGACAAGGATGAATATAGCCTTGTCCATGTATAAGGATAGCCCAAATTCAAGCTTGTCCCTGTACATGGATAGGGCCATAATCGACCCTATAAAACACTCCTAAGGTTGACAGGATTAAATACAGACCTGTCCATGTACAGGGACAAGCCCAAATTAAAGAATGTCCCTATACATGGATAGGGTTGTATTCGACCCTGTCAACCACCTCCTAAGACAAATTAAAACTAAAAAAAACTGCAAAGAAAACTAAACAAATTACCTGGACCTAAATTTAATGTTGAAATTATACAGTTAGAAATAAATTCAATGTTGAATTTATACAATTATAAATAAATTTAATGTACAATTATGCTTAAAGAGTCCATTATAATTCATAACTAACCTTAGGATTTCCAAACTAAATGTATATGTATTCAATTGAACAAGGAATGTTTGTTACATTAATTAATTTCTAAGCCTAAATGGATTTGCGAATTTTGTATTCAACATTGGCAATGAAACCACAAACTTAGAACAGAGGTTGACAAGGCCGAATATGACCCTGTCCATGTACAGGTATGTTAGCACTAGAAGTCACCTTCTGATTTCAAGGAAGGTGAGCCCAGTACCCATCAGGTGATATGTGAAAGTATGAATTTTTTTTAAAGGTTGAATGGAAAAACTCGGAATGATAATATCCTCACTCAGAAACAGGGCTAACATGTAATAGAAAATAAGGTCTTGGCTAATCTCAACCAGTATTTTGGGAGTAAATATGGATAGAAGGAAGACTTGAATGAGAAGAATGTAAGAGCTACTGCAAAAATCAGGTCCACAAAAGCCCAAAGGAAGAAATTTTCTTAAAACAAGATCTTCTTGAAATTAGAAACTAAGGAGCTAAATAAACACCATGAAAATAAAATGATCAAACATCCATCATATCATTACCACAGTCATCCATATGAAGCATTCAAATATGGACATTTAGCATTAGAAGAAAATAGTATGAAATAGGAGCTGATTTCTATTAGTCAAAAAGTCTTAAGTCCAGTACATACTAGATCACAGTCACTTTATCAAAAATATTACAGTTTCTTGGGAGCCTTGCTCTACTCATCCGAACCCATTAAAGCAATTCATCTATCTATTTATAACAAGAAAGGGAGGCAACAGCTGGAGGTACGAGCTAACCTCTTTTCTTTAAAAATCTCAGAACATTTATTTATTCCAACAACTAAGATAACAACCTATGCTATAAAACATGGAAGTGTTGGTGACTGAACCCAATCATGCTTCTAACTTCTTTGATCCTCTTTTGCTGCTCAGCTCCTGTTTTTCCATGTGTCTCTTTGGAGCTTATAGTTGTCCCTTGCACGCCAACTACTACTTCTGTCATTTATTCCATTATTAACTTATCCAAAACTGTTGGCTTAGTCTTCCTAGATCCCTAGTGTTTATTGGCTACTCCCTTGGGTAGAAATTCTATGTAGCACCCCCTAGAATGGAACAAGGAGAGAAAGTAGCCCCTGTGGGTAGCGCCCCTGTGCTTCATGTTTGCGGCTACATTAGTCCTCTGTTGCAAAATTGAGTAGCGCCTATGTGTAAACCTGATCTTTGTAAGATATTACACAACGCCTGTGGGTAGCACCTGTGTAACAATTCTGCATTCTGTAAAATATTACGCAGCACCTTTACGCAACGCCACCTATGCTATGTCTGCATAAGGGTTTGGGTGGCTATGCCAAAATGCAACGTCTTTGACTCCTGAACATGTGTAGAGTTGTTTGTGTCATTCCACGATGAAAAATCAATTTACTTAGGTGCTTTTACCAATGAGTGAAACTGGTACTTGGAAAAAATTCCTAAATTCATATAGCTAAACACCTAGAAGCCTGTATAGGTGGAAAAAATTAATATGTGCATATCAGTTAACCTTCCCAAGAAGGAACAAATTTCAAAAATGGGGTTTACCGCTACCAGCTACTTTGTCATTTTAACACTTAACCTCACACTCTTCCTGGTGGAAAGAGTGTCTTCAACTAACTCAATATACTTATTCTTCTTAACATTGGTAGGCTTCTTCAATATAGTTTTTCTCTCCTTAGATACTAGTTTGTCATCTTCAATGGAAGCCTCAACCAACACCTGTAAATTCTTTTGGGTTACTTCATCTTGGAAATGCTTCAGTTTTTCCTTTAGCTTCCTTTTCTGAGCCTGGATACCCCTGTTATGTCTGTAAACATTCTTCATTTGTTTACGAAGAGGCAAAGCCTTTCTCACTACGAACCTTGCCAAGTCCAGGGTATGGTTGTAGCCAGTCATGAGCTCATTCATCTGAGCCAAGTAGACCATGTCTTCTTCTTTGAGACGAGCTATTTCTCTCCTTTCATCCCTGAGCTTCTTAATAAGTCTTTTGTAGGTCTGGCTTCCCAAGGGGGTTGGGGACATGTGCAGTCTCAACGGGCTTCTTCTCGTCCTTTTCTTCCATATGTATAGGAGTTTCCTTGCATGTTTCATCGGTCTTCTCAAAACCCTTTCCTTTATGCATCTTCTCTTGCACAACAACCTTTTCTTTACTTTTCATAGGTTTTTTACAATCCTTCATAGGGATTTCATCTTCCCTCTCCAAAGGTATTTTGGTACCTTTACCCTTGATTTTCTGTACAGGGGTTTATTGTAAAGGTTGTCCTTTGAGATCCTCCTTAGGAATTGATGACCTGGTGAAAGGTCTTTTACCTTTGATTTCAGCTGCTAGAGAAAGAGAGGGAAAGAGAAGCTTCTTCCCTTTTTTTGATGTCACCTTGGTAGAAGATGGAACTTCTTCTAACCCTAGTGGAGGTGGTGGTGAGAAATATTTGTGTGGGGAAGGACAGACCTCCTCCTCAGCTTCTATGACCTACTTATTGATCTATGAAACAAGGGATCTGCCCTTTCTCTTCTTGTTGATCCCTATTTTAGTACTGGTAGGTGATGAAGAGCCTGCAATTTGTGATTGGGGGGTAAGTGTTGGGTCTAGCTTAAAGTGAGAAGAGACCAAAAAATTCTCCCAAGAGATCTCTTTCTTTCCCAACTCTTCAGAGACAAGCATCCTGATAAGTCTAGAGTGGAAAAGACTAGAGTCCACATCCTTGGATTTGGCTTACACCCTATCTACCATTTTACCTATACTTCATAGCAGGTAATATGGAATATTCATTTGAACCTTACTAGTAAAATGCAACAACAACCTTATGTGGTAATCGTACAGGGTGTTAAATCTCCCTTCACAACTAAAATAGCCCTGTATGATTTTCAACATTCTATCAAACTAGTCAATAAACTGGTTCCTTGGAACATTCTTAGATAAATCATTGGCTTGGTATTCAGTCTTGAAAAGATCTTTAACGAAAGGTGAACTCAATACCATGGCCTTGAACCAATTTTCTCCTGAAATGGGAATCCCTCTTGCAACTGAGATGGAGGCTTCACTCACCTCAAATTCTAAATCTCCAACTCTGGTTTTCTTGCCATCAAAATTTAGTGCAAATTGTTTTGCTACTTCTGAGTGGCCTCTCTGCATGTTCTGGAAGAAAGAGAGGCATCTTGCTCTTCAAAACATTTCCCTTGCCATGGGTTCTGTGTAAAAAGGCGCATGTCCATAGGTTCTATTTGAACTATCTTGCCACCTTTGTGTGCTTTCTTCAACTGAGGTGTATCCATGACTCAGAAAGAGGGTTCTTAAGAAGCTGTAAGGGATGCTATTGACCAGAAAACTTCAATTTAAGTCTCAAAAGCACAAGTATGGATCTCCAAATTAATAGTGCTTAGAAAATGAGCTTGGCTATGAGAAATGGACTTTCAGGCTCATATAGGTTTTCAGAGTGTAGACTATGAGGAATTAATTCCGAATTGATTCTTCATACAGGATGAAAAGAAGCCAAGGATAATCAAAGAGGTTTAAGCAACGCCTTTGTGTAGCGCAACGCATACACAGAGGATGGGTTATTTCAGGCCTGTGACTTTCAAAAGCTATGACTAAACACAGTAATCAGACTATGGATATGAGCAAAGATGTTTACAGGAATGCAAATATGGCTCCCATACTACCCTGCAAGCTTAGCAAACCAAAACCCAAGCACAAATCTCCTATGAAAATTAATATGTGAAGGAGGTTGCACAGGATACCTCTGAAGTTGACAACTGTTGAGCTCCTTGGCGCAAACTTAGGGTGAGATTGAGGAAAATTTGGCCCTAAAATCTCTCACAGCATCGGATTTAGTGGACAAGTGATCGTCTGAACTAAACTAGAAAACTTACATAACGCATCACTGGTGAACTTTTCAAATTTAGAAACTGTTACCAAGGATAATAAATGAAAGATATTTTGAAAGAATTTCAACCGACTTCAGGCACTGAAAACAAGGTTTAAGGTATCAGTCATGGAAATCATGACTTGGAGTGGGTGCATGATAATCGTGACAGGTGCTACAGAAATGCCTGCTGAGTGGGAAGCGCTCTCCAAATCAAAAAATGATTGGCCAAGTGAGTGGGGATGATGAGGTATGCATGCGAGGTCATGAGTGATGAGAGAGGTGTGTCACATAAGTCTGGTCATGGGAGGTATCAACCTAGGGATGAATCATGAGAGGGGACAAAAAGAATAGACCATGAGCTCATAAGGGTTTAAGGACCAAAAATTGAATTGTGGATCAACACATGAGCCGTGACTCAAAGGTTTAGTCATCCTAAGGGGTCCTATCATAATTAACATTTAATGAATGAGAAATTCATTTTAAAGAGAAAATAAGAATCTAAGGTTTTTTTAATTTTTCTTTTTTTAACAAAAACAAACTAAGAGACCCAAGGTGACTTAGTGTGATAACAAGGTGCATGCCTGAATTCGGTCTTGTCCCTATACATGGATAGGGTTGTATTCGAACTTATCAACCTCCTCCTAAAGTTGAAAAGGCTGAATACATCCCTATCCATGTACAGGGACATGCCCAAATTCTGGCCTATCTGTGTAGATGGATAGGCCTATATTCGACCCTATCAACCTTAGGATTACATCCAAATACAACTATCCCTATCTTCCTAAGGTTGACAGGGCTGAATACATCCCTGTCCATGTATAGGGACATGTCTGAATTTGGGTCTGTCCTTGTACATGGACAAGGCCGTATTCGGCCCTGTTAATGTTAGGAGGAGGTTAACATGGTCGAATACATCCATGTCCATGTATAGGGAAAAGCCCAAATTTGGGCTTGTCCCTATACATGGACATGGATGAATACGGCCATGTCCATGTACAGGGATATGATTGAATTCAAGCTTGTCCCTGTACACAGATAGGTCTATATTCAGACCTGTCAACCTCTTCCTAAGGTTGAGAGGGCCAAATACAACCCTATCAACCTCTTCCTAAGGTTGAGAGGGCCAAATACAGCCCTGTGAACCTCTTCGATAATGTAGAACTTAGAATAATTCAAAATGAATAACATGAATTATTGGGTGTAACAATAATTAAAAATGCAACATGAATTTCTTCATAGTTATGAAATTATTGATTATGTTCAAGTTCAGAAAATGAGCACAATTGCACTCAGGGACTCAATGATAGTTGAACAGTCTACCTATAACACTCTTTCACCTTAAGTTGTATTGCTCCGATACCAAACTGTAACGCCCCCTTTTCCCCTATCGGGCAGGCGCTGCTTCACGGAATAACAATCTCATGCTTAATTATATATATATATATATATATATATATATATATATGACATGCATTTAACTAAATGAAACACACTTAAACTTATAGTAAGCATACAAATTACTGTTATTATAAATAATCAATGGTTTTTACATTAATTCATATGCACAACAAAATACATGATAATTATAAATACACAAACATGCAGAAACATAGCTAAAAACACCATCTGGTACTTATCTTTGAAACAATGGTAATTCCACCAACCAGGTGCAGGCCTTCCACGAACCTCCCATGCTTATACCACACTGCTCATTAAGCTTAGCATTAGGTCACCCCCAAGCTGGGACTAAGCTCCACCCCAAGGCAAGTAATCCTAGGCTAGGCTGAGGTTACAGGGAAAACACACAGTCACAAGGAAGGAATTCTCTCCCAGGAACCACTCATACTCACTACCCACAGACTCTCCTTCCCCACATGCCTGTACTACCCCAGGAGTATACACCTTCTCTGTCACCTAGATAGTCCTTTGGCTGCTAACCTCCCTTGCCTTGGGTTTCAGCAACAGACCGAACTGGAAGTCTCCAAGCTCTGTGGTAGCTATAGGGTTCCTTCCAGGAGTTCTCTTCTTCCTCTGCGCACTCTCTTACCTGGATAGAATGTTGTACGAACTAGCCAACCAGCCACATGCATTCCAGCACTGCGTGGCCACAACAACCAACAGGGAAAACAAACATGGGCTTTCTAGCAGGCTCAACAATGACACGATAGTCTCACGGTTATGGCCTTGGGATAGAGAGTCCACACACGGGCTCGATCTTCTCAGATAGAGGATGTGTCGGCTTTCCAAAATCAACACACAGACTTCTGGTTCAAGGGATGTATGGGGTATCTCTTGCAGAGGTTAGATGGGTTCACACTCAGGCAGTCGAGGGTCGAATGGAGGAGGAACCCCCAACACGGCTCATCTCAGACATTTTATTTGCATGCGCCTGGGTTGACACTTGTCACC
>JASDQU010735475.1:177284-199832 GCA_032191745.1 Picea mariana
CATCTGGTACTTATCTTTGAAACGGTGGTAATTCCACCAACCAGGTGCAGGACTTCCACGAACCTCCCAGCCTTAGACCACACTGCTCATTAATCTTAGCAGTAGGTCACCCCTGAGTTGGAACTAAGTTCCACCCCAAGGCAAGTAATCCTAGGCTAGGCTGAGGTTACAAGGAAAACACACAGACACAAGGAAGGAATTCTCTCCCAGGAACCACTCATACTCACTACCCATAGACTCTCCTTCCCCACATGCATGTACCACCCTAGGAGTATACACCTTCTTTGTCACCTAGACAATCCTTTGGCTGCTAACCCCCCTTGCAACAGACCAGACCGGAAGTCTCCGAGCTCTGTGGCAGCTACAGGGTTCCTTCCAGGGCTTCTCTCCTTCCTCTGCGCACTCTCTCACCTGGAGAGAATGTTGTACAAACTGGCCAACCAACCACACACAGTGCAGCACTGCATGGCCACAACAACCAATGGGGAAAATAGACATAGGCTTTCCAACAGGCTCAACAATGACAGGATAGTCTCATGGTTATGGCCTTGGGACAAAGACTCCACGCACGGGCTCGATCTTCTCAGACAGAGGATGTGTCGGCTTTCCAGAATAAACACACAGAATTCTGGTTTAGAGGATGTACGGGGTATCTCTTGTAGAGGTTGGATGGGTTCACACTCAGGAAGTTGAGGGTCGAATGCAGGAGGAACCCCCAACACAGCTCATCTCAGCCCTTTTATTTCCATGTGCCTAGGTTGACACTTGTCACCCATGCAACTGCATACATTCCATCAACATTCATCCCCTTTGCACATGTTTTCCCCTTGCCAGGAACTTAGGATAAAAACATATAATTCACATGTCTTTTGGAATAATATTAAAATATTATTCCCAAGACTTAAGCCCTTAGGCTTAGCCCCTAGGCTCCACACTTAGCCCCTTTTCCCACCTTCCAGCCCCTAATCCCTTGCTCACTCTGTGGAAGCTTAGTCCCCCATCACTCATTCATCGTGTCGGCCTGGATGCAACGATGTTTATATTTTTATTAATGTTCTGCATGGATACATGTACAAAATCAGGCTCTTGGCCTTCAACACTTAGGCTCTCTGGCTTAACAATCACATAAGCCCACTAGCCTATATAAAGTCCACTCACCAACCTATAAAACATATTTACAATTCATTTCATAAATAGATTTACAATAGGGCTTGGCCTTGGGGACGTTACACTACCAGTCTAGTAGGAACATGCTTAGGATGGCTTATGGATGTTATCTATATGGGTGGACAGCTTCCACAAATCTTCCTCAATGTAATATTTCAAACACAGTTTGAAATTTTTGGATAGGGTGTGACTTTATATACATCCTACATAATATATATATTTGTTCTTGATAACTGAACTAAAAAATACCAATTGTTTTCCTCTTGTATTCAGAAAAAAAAAATTTGGCCCAGTTAATTTTAGAATATAAGCCTTTCAATCGTAGCTACATCATCTATATTTCATAATTAAAACTAACTATGGTAAATTGTTTTAACAGGTGCAAAGAGGAACTGTTGAGGTAGTTTTCATTTTGTATCTCTGAATTGTTTAAAACAATATCAGTGGCAGTTGAACCTCTACTTTTACTAAAGAAGAAATAACATTAGTCATAGTTACTCGTAGGGAAATTTTGTAGGTAGTCATCATCTTCATATATTGTAGGTTATTGTTCACTAATGTAGAACTTAGAATAATTAAAAATGAATAACATGAATTGCTTCATATTTATGAAATTATTGATTATGTACAAGTTTAGGAAGTGAGCGCAATTGCACTCTGGGACTCAATGATCGGTGAACAGTCTACCAGTCTAGTAGGAACATGCTTAGGATGGCTTCTAGATGCTATCTATATGGGTGGACTGCTTCCACAAATTTTCCTCAATGTAAGATTTCAAATACATTTTTAAATTTTTGGATAGGGTGTGACTTTATATACATCATACATAATATATATATTTTTTATTGATAATTGAACTAAAAAATACCAACAGTTTTCTTTTTGTATTCAGATAAAACATTTGGCCCATTTAATTTTAGAATATAATCCTTTCAATCATGGGCACATCGTCTAGATTTCATAATTAAAACTAACTATGTTGCACATGATAAAAAATTTTAACAGGTGCAAAGAGGAACTTTTGAGGTAGTTTTCATTTTGTATCTCTGAATTGCTTAAAAACATATCAGTGATAGTTCAACCTATATTTTTACTAAAGCAGAAACAACATCAGTCATAGTTACAGGGAGGAAAATTCTGTAGGTAGTTATCATCTGCATATCTTGTAGGTTAATGTTCACTAGTGTATACTTTAAAATAATTCAAAATGAATAACATGAATTATTGGGTGTAACAATAATTAAAAATGCAACATGAATTGCTTCATAGTTCTAAAATTATTGATTATGTCCAAGTTCAGGAAGTGAGTGCAAATGCACTGAAGGACTCAATGATAGGTGAAGAATCTACCAATCCAGTAGGAACATGCTTAGGATGGCTTATGGATGCTATCTATATGGGTGGATTGCTTCCAAAAATATGCCTCAATGTAATATTTCAAATGCAGTTTTAAATTTTTGGATAGGGTGTGACTTTATATACATCCTACATAATATATATACTTTTTATTGATAACTAAACTAAAAAATACCAATTGTTTTCTTCTTGTATTCAAATAAAAAAATTGGCCCAGTTAATTTTAGAATATAAGCCTTTCAATCGTAGGTGCATCGTCTAGATTTCACAATTAAAGCTAACTATGTTGCATATGATAAATTGTTTTAACATGTGCAGAGAGGAACTGTTGAGGTAATTTTCAAGTTGTATCTCTGAATTGTTTTAAAACATATCAGTGGTAGTTCAACCTCTACTTTTTCTAAAGCATAAACAACATCATTCATAGTTATAGGGAGGAAATGTTTGCAGGTAGTTATCATCTACATATCTTGTAAGTTAATGTTCGCTAATGCAGAACTTATAATAGTTCAAAATGAATAACATGAATTATTGGGTGTAACAATAATTAAAAGTGCAACATGAATTGCTTCATAGTTATGAAATTATTGATTATGTCCAAGTTCGGGAAGTGAGAGAAATTTCACTCATGGACTCAATGATAGGTGAACAATATACCAGTCTAGTAGGAACATGCTTAGGATGGCTTATGGCTGCTATCTATATGGGTGGGCTGCTTCCACAAATCTACCTCAATGTAAGATTTCAAATATAGTTTTAAATTTAATACTTAGAATATTTAATCTTAAACATTTACAATTTCAACTATTACTCTAATTTATACTCCGATTTTAAACAAAAACTTGTTAAGAAAAAATACTATAAAAAGGGTAAAAAATTGGGAAATAGGAAATTTAGATTTTGCTTCTCGTTGATATGATTTTGATTGGATTGTTGTTCTAGTATTTCATTTAGTTTGGTTCATTTAAAGAAAAGTACTTGAAAAAACCCATGAAGGGAATTTTTCTCATTGCATGGTATCCATCTTTTCCACACAACTCAGAACGTGATGGAACCAACCGACCAGGGAAAGTCGATTCGGTCTCTCCTCTCTACTTACGAATCCAAGAACAAGAATAAAAAATTATTTAATGGATAGATTATCTAGCTGATATATGGGATTTATCTTTAAGAGATACATTAATATCATAAAAAAAAGTGTATATGCTTGATAAACTAAGTAGTCAGATCTTACTGCAGGGAATCCTTTGTTCCACAAATCATTATTATTAGTATTAATTGAATTCCTTGTGCAGATGTTGATCGAATATGAGTCAACAAGGAATGGTCAGAGACAATCTGCCACATGAAAACAAGGTGGTAACCTTGATGAATTACAATAACACTGGAAAATATAGGATTTTCTAAGGAAGCCCAAGTGTACTGAAAGATTTTGAGAATTTTGGGATAGACGTAATCGTAGGAATTGAAACCAATAGATTGTAGGAATATACTCCAGCAAGGACGCAACAAATAGTTGGATTAACTAGAACATTAATCCCTTCTAACTAGGTTGTTATTAGTTCAACATGTTGAACATTGCTTGCTATTTAAATACTTATCCACTAAATCATAACAACAACTAAGATATAGGACTGTGTAACATCTCTCTCTTGTGTGCACTGAGCGAATTTATTCTTTGAGGAAACTTGCTTGCAAGTGATTCTGATTATTATACTATTGGGCTTGCCAACCAGAATCACATGTGGAGTAGAGGGGTCATGCATGACTACCAGAGACGTTGAGGGAGAGGTTTGGACAATAGCCCTGCCACAGCCTACTAGCAATCTCATTATGGCTCGAACTGTAGGTTAACGATTACCTAGTTCAAGAAGACCCACAATGCCATGAGGGAAGATTATGATAGTCTCTTAGGACAATTCTAAGGGGCGTGCAATAAGGTAGGGGCCTTATCCCTTAGAGTCCCTTAGTCTCCCACAAGATCACCTGACAGAGTATTGACTCCAGGGGTTTTGGATGTATACCAAGTCAGTAAAGAGGCGAGTGGCACCCTTGGAGTACGTAGTGCATCCTGAAGGAAATGTCGCACAAGAAAAATAGAATGAGGTGAGTGGCACCCTTGAAGCACATAGTGCTTCCTGAAGGGCACGTCGCGCAAGGGAAACAAAATGAGGTGAGTGGCACCCTTGGAGCACCTAGTGCATCCTGAAGGGAACGTCGTGTTGTTAACTAATAAGTGATTAAACCTAGATGGCCTGAGAACAAATAATGTGATAAGAAAGATTTAAAAACAATTTCCCTAATAAAATGTTACCCAACCTAGGAAAATAAAATCTAGGTCTAAGTGATACTTGTGGTTATATACATATATATATATATATATATATATAATATTGATAATCATCATTAAACATGTGACGAGAAAGGGGTAATCCATTCATTTAAATTATAAAAAAATCAAATTACTTTGGGGGATTACATTTTTAGCAAAAAGGGAAATAGTTGTTTTGTTACTTAGGCTAATTAAAAATTTATTAATTAAAAAGAAAAGGGGGAAAGAGGTAATTTCCTACACTTGCTAATTTGAGTTTTAGATAAAAAGGAAAAGACGGAAATTTAAAAGAATTAGGAAACTAAGGGAAAAAGGGGGAAACATAAAGAGAAAGGGAAACATAAGGAAAAAGTAGAATGACTAACTTAGCAAGGAATCTTGCCTTTAAGAACTTTCTAAATTGAATTCAACTAGTAAATTATTAAGGGGGTAAGTAATTAAAATGTGTAAGGGAATATGGGGAAACCTAGGAGCGATTCTAGGAATGATTTTAGGTGGGTGAGGGAAATAGGAGTGATTAAATAATTAATGAAATTAATTTCTGGTGCAAAGAAGGGGATGTGTGACACATGTACGGGGAGGATTTTTCTGAATTAAATTATTGAACAATAAATTAAATGGGAATTTGGGAAAGAATGGACTTAGAAACGCTATATAAAGGAGTGAGGATGAGGAGGATGGATCTCTTCTGTTATGCGTAACATTACACTGCAAAAATTTAGACTTGACTGACTTATCTTGTGAGAGTTGGGATACCCAGCTTGGTGAGGAGTGGTAGCTCGAGCTTGCGAGGTGAGCTAGGAGCTAGTTGTTCTTTGGTTTAGTGTGTGTGGACCCTTTGCATCTCCGGGGGATAAGGGGGAAGAAGAGTATGCCTAGTGTTGGATGGGAGGTACCAGTGAAGTCTCATTGGTCAGCAAGTTGGACAACAACTTGGAGTTATCACCTCAGGCTACGATACACATGCTTTTATTTTTCATGCTAGATTACTATTGACCTTACGCTTTCATTTATGTACTTTTAATTGTGTAAAGAAAGTGTTGACTTAGAATTTTAATCAAGAACTTAATTTCACCATAGCCTTAAGCTCACCACTTGAGTTGATTCCCTTGGCCATTGATCCCCGAATGCTGAGATTGTCCTGTTGGTTTTATTGATTTTTGTGAAGGGTTTATGGTTTACATTTTGTCCCCATCCCTAGATCATCAGTCCATGCTTGAGCAGTCGGCCAGGGGCCAGGTCGACGGTGATCCCTTCCATGTTAATAGACCTATATATCCTAATGCCCTACTTTTATGTGCATGGATGATGACCGAATGATGTTTTTTCCCAACTATCCACCCTTGTTGATCGTTCCTAGTTGATTGATTGTTTCGCGCCTTCTTGCAATTGAATACCTCTACGTATTGTTTATCTTTTCTCCTTGCAAGCTTTCAACCACAAATTTTTCCTCTTCAATCTATTACATTTCGATGGCGAAATTGCTCTGCATCTTTAATCCCTTTGGCCTACGATTTTACTCTGCAAATTAATGCATTGATGGAAAATTTTACCTATTTATTGTTTGAGAATTGAGTCTTTAATTGCCTGTGATTTTACCATGTATTGACAACAATTATTATGATAAACCCAAAGATTTGTTATGCTAACACTCAATGATTTATTTTATGATAAACTCAACAATTTTATGATAACACCCAACTTTCTTGACTGAGTTTTAATGAGAGATAGACTGCTTTTTTTCTTTTATTGATTGAAAGTTTATTTACTTGAGAAATTTTTAACTTGCGTATTTATTTTATTGATTGATAACGAATTTCATTTTAGTAGACATTACAAGGCAGCTGTAAATTATTATTATGCTTTGCACTTTAAATTTTATAAAACTTAATACAAATAAAATTGACATTATTTCTGTTTCGTTTCCTTTTTCCCAAAATATCTGTTTAAAATTATTATAAGTTAAAATTTTAAAGACAATTCCTGTTAGCTTGATATTATCAATCATTTTATCTTATTAATGCACTTAGCTATCTCCTCTTCCTTTCAAAATATATGTTTAAAGTATTGCCAACTTATCAATGTATTTAGTTGTCTTTCCTCCTTTTAGAAAATATATGTTTTAAAATTTTTGTCATAGCTTTATTCAGCCGAGCCACGTACTTGCTTGAGAAGAATATCAATTGATAAATATCCTCATTGCCTTAATGTCTGTGGCTACTAGTTGTCTGCCAGCATTTGGAATCGACGACATTAGATGCAATAGCAATCTAATCAGACATCAAATTTATTAGTCGGTAATTTTATATACTGCACATTGTATATTTATAGACAATAATCTTTTTAGACAACATTTTTTATCTATGTTTCAAACTTACAAAGAGATATCATTTAACCCAGCAATAACATGCAATTACTAGACAACATTATCATACCTTTTAAGAGACAATGTTATGGGTGATGGACAACGAATTAATGATAGTCATCAATTGTAATAAGAGACAACGAGTTTTAATCACTTGACAACGAGTTTAAACTTAGAATTAAAATAACAACAAATATATTTAAAAGACAACGAATGGTTCACGACTGCGTGTGTGTATGACAGACAACTAGTTAGCAGTGTGACTGCGTTATCATCCTTTATGTAGTGCAATTCATCGGTTCCATATATATCTTATTACAATGCAAATTCACATTTTAGACAACACCATTGATGGACAGAGAATTTTGGTAGACAACATCTCAAGCTAGATATCCATGTAATGCTAGATAACGTTTCCCTTAAATATCCACATGTGAAGGACAATGTTGGTACAGATGGCGAATTGGTATACAAATGTCAGGTAAATGTTTCTGATGGAACGATTATATTTTAATTAGTGAATGAACTCTTCATTTTCCTTTTACTAAGAGAGTTATTTCATTGTTATAATAATGATCTCAGAAATGGAATGGGTAACCATTATAAATAACATCCTATAACTATATCTGAAAGGGAGGCACTCGTTGTTCAAATTTTGCTCGATATCAGAGTTAAGAATAATGCCATGGTGGACATTCTGGGTTAGTAAGTCATCCAGGTGAAAACCCATGCG
This sequence comes from Picea mariana, assembly GCA_032191745.1. Taxonomy (NCBI): domain Eukaryota; kingdom Viridiplantae; phylum Streptophyta; class Pinopsida; order Pinales; family Pinaceae; genus Picea; species Picea mariana. Next base: position 185,238 of record JASDQU010735475.1, read on the forward strand.
AGAAATGCTCTTCTGCAAAAGCATATTGAAGTGTTGTGTTTTATACAAATAAAATTTCTCTTACCTTTCTCTACAGAAATTCGACCTTAACCTAGGATCATACGTCGAATGTTAGTTGTTGAACTTAGTAGAGGAAGGTTTTATTTTATCACTCTGATTTGTATTTGGGTTCCACACCCCCTTACCTTTATTAAACTACTGATAATTTTCTGAATACTAATGCAGTAATTGTTCCTTGTTTTATTTAAAAGTTAAACCCAATCTCCACAATCACCCACCAAAACTTCTTTAGGATCTTTCAGTTCAAAATACATTAAGGGACAAGCCACGACTGTTACACCTATAAATCCTTTATTAGTAAAATCTCTCTACTCTTCCACACTTTTAAATCTAGGGAGTGAGGGTTGTAAATAAACACTTGTGTTATATAAACTTCTCTCTTACAATTCTAGCATATGTCAATTGTTTTCCATATCAGTCTTATGACTTGGAAAACTTTAGATTAATTGTATTTATATGACAATTATTATTTATCTGTCTTATATATCAGTCCTTTAACTTGGTCACTTTAGATTAAATGGTTTCCTTTCCAAGTTAATAAATTATTTTCTTAATGGATAATGGGTTATGGTGGTGGAAAAGTCCTTTAACAACTTGTGCATCTTAATTGAGGATGTCTCCTTGTGTCTTGTCAACCTGTTGCTTGGGGGCATGGGTCTAGTCTTCTTGTCGGTTAATTTGGTCTCCTGGCACATTAAATTTTATCTTGGGTTATTGCTCTATATGCATTATGTTGTGCCAAGGTTACTGTCACACCTATCGCCTTGTGATGGCATGATTCCTGATGAGGGGGTTATTGCGTGCCCCGATGGATGTGAGGAAAATGAAAATCGAGCCCGAGTCAGTGCTTCCTGATGTGGGCATTGTTCATTGTAATGATTGTTGGTATTTGGTTTGTAACTCCTCATTGTGTTTGGTTGTTCGCTCCGTAGAGGTATCTAGTTATTGGTCATCGTGTTTATGATGGGATGTTAGTCGTTTCTATTTTGATCTATGCATGTTTCGCCTCATTTCTCATTATGCTAGTGCATTGAGTTGTTGTTGTATGTTTCCTAATTGACGTACATGTGTTCGTCACCAACTTGTGTGGTTAAATAGTTGTCGTCGTTTCCTTCCTGCCTAAAACAAAACAAAAGAAAATTGCACTTTTGCTTCTCTTGTAGTCATAACGATGGGGTTGTTATAGATGGTATCAGAGCTAGTTCAACCCTGTGACTATGGATCTCCAGGATTTCCACTCCAGTAAACCCGTGAGTATTAACCCTTGCGTTAATTAAAAACCTTAACGTGTCCATGTGGTGATTGCATTTAGAGGATGCCTCAGAGGTTCACAACGTGGTGTCATGGAAGGAGGTGCGACGCATCCAGAATTTCCAACACCCTTGGAGTCGAACCCCCAAGGGGAAGAAAAATTCCTTGGGATGGATTCGCTTATTGTAAGGGATGATGATGGCCTGACAAGGCCCTTCCAGGTAATTTCAAGGGGCCTTGATTTACCATTAGTACTGAGATGAGGCCAGCGTACCTATACCCTTGAGGGTCCACAATGCGCCCTAGCTAGTACCATTAGAATCCACCGAGAAATCGAGAGAGTTGAGTTCTTGAGTCCATGAGTATCACAAATGGTTGTTCCGTCGAGGCACGATTGTAGATCTAGGTGTTTTGCTTTACGCTTCGTGATTACGACCTCCAACATGAAGGTTTGCATGGTGGTCTTTCAACTGAAGGGGAGTTTGCTTCTATGGAGGAAGACACTCCTACCACATTTGAGCATGGTTGTCGATGGCGTGTCATGGGGAATGTTCGAGGATTGGTTTGAGGAGAGGTATCTTTCTGAGGAATTTGTTGAGTGTCAGCTCAATGAGTTTGATGCCTTGCGACAAGGAAGCCACACGGTGCCTAAGTATGAGGCCTGTTTTGGAGCTTCTTCGGTATGCTTTGCACCAAATTACCCAGAGACTTAAGGTCAAGAAGTTCAATTTTGGCCTTATTGTTAGAATTCAGCTTCTACTTTGGGTACCAAGAATACTGGACCAAAGAAAGTGTGTTGGATTGTGGGAAGCCACATTACCAGCATTACTGCCCAGAGGAAAGGGCTGGAGCATCTGGATCAGTCGGATCCACTACCGTGGGAGTTTTGGGCAAGGCCAATTGGATTCATGCAGCGATGAAAAATCATCAGGAAGAGCACCAGTCGATTGTGCTCGAGAAATTAGGTACCATCACTGACTAGACCCTTAGTATTTTGATAGATCTTGGTGCTACCGAGAGTTTATTTTTTGGTGTAGCGCTAACAAGGATTAAGGTAAAGGCAGTCAAACAGGATGAGTTTAGCTTTGTAGAGAGTTCTTCGAGAGCCAAACAAAAGGTTGGAGGAAAGGTTACAGGATGTACCCTTAACCTAGGAGAGTTTGTCACCAGGGCCAACCTATACATCACGATCTTAGGATCTTATGATGTCGTGATCGATATGGACTGGTTGGAATCACATGAGGCAATACTCAACTATAAGAAGAAATAGTTGATATTGGTCGATGATAAGGGACAAAGATGTGTGATTTTAGTTCAAAACCAAGGAGTTTCCCTGAGGTTTATCTCCTCCTTGCAGTTACAAAAGAGCATGCGCAAGGGATGTAAGATTTATGTGATCCTTGCGTTAAACGAGAAGGGAGTAGTGGAAGGTCTAGAACACCTTCCTATGGTGAGAGAGTTTGCAAACGTCTTCCCAGAGGATTTACCTAGGATGCCACCAGAGAGGGAATTGGATTTTACCATAGACCTAAAACCGGGAATTGAATTGATAGAAAGAACGCCTTATCGGATGTCGACCCTGGAGTTACAAGAGTTGAGAATGCAACTAAAGGAGTTGTTGGACCTAGGGCTTATACATCTGAGTGTGTCACCATGGGGTGCACCTGTTATCTTCATATGAAAGAATTATGCATTGTGGAAACTCTACATTGACTACCATCAATTGAACAAGGAAACGATCAAGAATCAATATCCATTGCCAAGGATTAATGATCTGTTCGATCAAATGAAGGGTACGACGGTGTTTTCCAAGATTGATTTGCGATCAGGGTATCACCAATTACATATCAAGGAGGAAGACGTCCCTAAGACTGCATTTAAGACAAGGTTTGGACATTACGAGTTTATTTTTTTACCGTTTGGATCGATGAATTCCCTAGGGGTATTTATGAGTTTGATGAATGGGGTGTTCCGTGAGTACTTGGACAAGGTCATCCAAGTATTTATTGACAATATTTTGAATTATTCTCGAACGACAGAGGAGCATGACGAGCAGAGGAGCATGACGAGCATGTGCGCTTGGTACTACAGTGTTTGCGAGATAACAAATTGTATGGGAAGTTGTCGAAATGCTCGCTTTATCAATCGAAGATTCACTACTTAGGGCATGTCATCTCCAAGGAAGGTATCACTATGGACCCAATGAAGGTCGAGGCTATTATGGAATGGTCTGCGCTGATGAATGTCCCAAAAGTGCATAGCTTCATGGGTTTAGTAGGATACTATCGATGATTCATCGAGGGATTTTTGAAGATAGCAAATCCGATCATGGAATTACAGAAGAAGAACAAGAAATTTGTTTGGACCGAGAGATGCGCGGAAGCATTTCGAAGGCTCAAGGAGATGTTGAAAACAACACCAATACTAAAGGTCCCTAACATGGACGCGGACTTCTTGTTGTGCACTGATGCATCCAAGGAAGTATGAAGTCTTGATGCAAGCCAGTTGAGTGATCGCTTACATCTCGATGAAACTGAGAAGGCATGAGGAGAACTATGCGACGCATGATTTGGAGTTGTTAGCCATTGTATATGCCTTGAAGGTTTGGAGACACTATGTTTTTGGATGAAAATTAGAACTAAAGATGGACCACTGTGGACTACAACACATATTTATGCAAGCGACCTGAACGCGCGACAAYGACGTTGGTCGAAATTTCTTAGCAAGTACGATTTCAATATTACTTACATAAAGGGAATAATGAACTGAGTGGAAGATTCATTGAGTCAGAGACCACACATATTTTCGGTGTTGCCTCTTCAGACTAACATACATGAAAATATTCTAACTTTACAGTGCGAYGATGACTGGTACAAAGATGTCAAGAATTTTATCAGACAAAACACAATGATGGTACAAAGATTAGAAGGATTTACGTTGGACAACAATGGACTGTTGAGATTTAAAAATYGAATTTTCATACCACCGAATGACGAGTTGAGGAGTTTGATCCTAAACAAGGCTCACATAGCAGTGTACATGGCTCACTCAAGAGTCATGAAGATGAGGGCGGACCTTAAACCCTTATTCTTCTGGAAAGGAATGAAGGTAGGCATAGTCAACTATGTGGCCAGATGTCTAGAATGTTAGCAGGTAAAGGATGAAAATAGACATCCAATAGGATTACTACAACCACATGCTATTCCATAATCAAAATGGGAGGTTATTTTGATGGATTTCATTGTTGGATTTCCACTGATGGCATGGAGACACGACTCAATTTTTGTGGTAGTCGAAAATCTGATGAAGAGTGCTCATTTTATTCCTGTGCATATGATGTATCCGACACCTAACATAGCTAGATTTTTTATCAATGATATTGTGATGTTGCATGGCATGATTAAGAGGATTATATCTGATCGAGGATCAATGTTTACTCGACGATTTTGGACTAGTTTCCAAGAGGCCTTGGGAACCCAACTTAACTTTAGTAATGCGTATCACTGAGGGATAGACGGGTAGACCGAATGAACAAATCAAATATTGGAATACATGTTGTGCATGTACGTGATGGGACCAACAAAAGCATTGGGAATAATTATTGCCACTAGTAAAATTTGCATATAACAATAGTTACCAAAGAACCATTAAGATTGTGCCTTTCGCGTTTCTTTACGGGCGACTGTGTCAGACGCCTTTGAGTTGAGATCAACTCAGGGATACGGTCCTGGTGGGACCAGAAGAGATCCAAGAGATGGAAGATTAAATGAAAACAATAATACAAAAGATCAAAGGAGTGCAGGATTGGCAAAAGAGTTATGTCGATGCGCATTGTGTCAAACGTAGTTACGAAGTTGGCGATCGAGTGTTCTTGCATGTATAAACTACATAAGAGTTCAATCAAGTTTGGAAAGGGAGATAAAATATCCCCTAGGTTCATGAGATCTTTCGAGATTATGGAGAGAAAGCGGCTCGTGGCCTATCAACTAGCCTTGCCTGATTCTTTGAGGCGTATGCACGATGTTTTTCATGTATTTGTTTGAGACATTATATTTGTGATCCTACACATGTTATTGACATGTGTTCCTTGCAGGTATCAGATGAGGTGGCGCTCATTGATGAGCTGATCCGTATACTATATCATCGCATTCGACAACTACGATGTTGAACAGTAGATTAGGTCAAGGTCCAGTGGGACAACTATAGTCTGCACTTGACAACCTGAGAGGACGCATCTGATATGCACCAACAATTTCCATTTTTGTTTGATAGATAGACTTATGATACTATGATACACATTATTTAGGCACTTATATACTATGAAACTTTGGGACGAAGTTTAGACCAAGAGAGGGTGTATTTAACATCCCTCTCTTGCGCACACTGAGAGAACTTATTCTTTGAGGACACTTGTTTGCAAGTGATCCAGATTATTATACTATTGGGCATTCGATTATGATTATGAGGCATTATGGAGATGATGACATGTTATTTTTCTATATTGATATAGACAAGTGCTATTGACTTGGTTCTCCTAAGTGTGCAGGATTTTGGACCTCGAGGATGAAGAGGAATCTATGAAACCCTTGGACTCCGGATCGAGTCAGGGAGTGGACTATTGGGGTTTGATTGTTGTATATATATGACTTATGTGCATGTGCTTAGATGTTATGATTATGGATTTTATTTTTGACATGATTCGTTTATGATGAAGGATGTCGATAGCTTGCTGACCAAACTCACATGTGGAGTAGAGGGGTCACGCATGACTACAAGAGACGTTGAGGGAGAGGTGTGGAGAACAACCCTGCCACAACTTACTAGCACTCCAACCATGGCTTGAACTGTAGGTTAACGATTACCTAGTTCGATAAGACCCACGATGTTGTGAGGGCAGACTGCGACAGTTGCTCACGACGATTCTAAGGGGTGCGAAATAAGACAGGGACCTTATTCCATAGAGGCCCTTAGTCTCCCACAAGATCACCTGACGAAGTATTGACTCCAGGGGTTTTTGATGTCTACCAAGTCAGTCAAGAGGCGAGCGGTACCCATGGATCATGTAGTGTGTCCTGAAGGGCACGTCGTGCAAGAAGAACAGAATGAGGCGAGTGGAACCCTTGGAGCACGTAGTGCGTCCTTAAGGTCACGTCGTGTAAGGGAAACAAAATGAGGTGAGTGGCACCCTTGGAGCACCTAGTGCATCCTGAAAGGCACGCCACATTGTTAACTAACAAGCGATTAAACCTAGATGGACTTAGAACGAATAATGTGATAAGAAAGATTTAAAAACAATTTCCCTAATAAAATGTCACCCAACTTAGAAAAATAAGATCTAGGTCTAACTGATACTTGTGGTAATATATATATATATATATATATATATATATATATATATATATATATATAATAATGATAATAATCATTAAACATGTGACTAGAAAGGGGTAAGTCATTCATTTAAATTATAAAAAATCAAATTACTTTGGGGGATTACATTTTTACCAAAAAGGGAAATAGTTGTTTTGTTACTTATGCTAATTAAAAATTTATTAATTAAAAAGAAAAAGGGGAAAGAGGTAATTTCCTACACTTGCTAATTTGAGTTTTAGATAAAAAGAGAAAGAGGGAAATTTAAAAGAATTAGGAAACTAAGGGAAAAACGGAGAAACATTAATAGAAAGGAAAACATAAGGAAAAACAAGAATGACTAACATAGCAAGGAATCTTGCCTTCAAGAACATTCTAAACTGAACTCAACTAGTAAATTAGTTAGGGGGTAAATCATTAAAATGTGTAAGGGAATATGGGGACACCTAGGAGCGATTCTAAGAATGCTTTTAGGTGGGTGAGGGAAATAGGAGTGAATAAATAATTAATGAAATTAATTTTTGGTGCAAAGAAGGGGATGGGTGACACATGTACGGGGAGGATTTTTCTTAATTAAATTATTGAACAATAAATTAAATGGGAATTTGGGAAATAATGGACTTAGAAACTCTATATAAAGGAGGGAGGAGGAGGAGGAGGATGGATCTCCTATGTTATGTGTAACGTTACACTTCATAATTTTAGACTTGATTGACTTATCTTGTGGGAGTTTGGATACCCAACTCGGTGAGGAGTGGTAGCTTGGCCTTGCGAGGTGAGCTGGGAGCTAGTTGTTCTTTGGTTTAGTGTGAGTTGCCCCTTTGTGGCTCCGGGAGATAAAGGGGAAGAAGAGTACCCCTAGACTTGAATGGGAGGTACCGATGAAGTCTCATCAATCGACAAGCAGGAGCTGCATGGAACACGCGGGATAACGACTCGGAGCTGTCACCTCAGGCTACGGTACACATGCTTTTATTCTGCATGGTAGATTACTATTGACCTTACGCTTTCATTTCTGTACTTTTAATTGTGTAAAGAAAGTGTTGACTTAGCATTTTAATCGAGAAATTAATTTCACCATAGCCTTAAGCTCGCCGCTAGAGTTGATTCCCTTGGCCATTGATCCCCGAATGCTGAGACTATCTTGTTTGTTTTATTGATTTTTTTGAAGAGTTTGTGCTTTATATTTCATCCCCATCCCTAGATCATCAGTCCACACCTGAGCAGTCATCCAGGAGCCAGGTTGACGGTCATCACTTCCGTGTTAATATACCTATAGATCGTAATGCCCTTCTTTTTTGTGCATGGATGATGAGCGAAGAATGTTTTTGCCCAGTTGTCTACCACTGTTGATCGTTCCTGGTTGATTGATTGTCTTAGACCTTCTTGTGATTGAATACCTTTGCATCTTGTTTATCTTTTCTCCCTGCAATCCTTACTCCATGAATTTTTCCTCTGCATTCTATTACATTTCGATCACAAAATTTCTCTACATCTTTAATCCCTCTGGCCTCCGATTTTCCACTGCAAATTAATACATTGATGGAAAATTTTACCTATCTAATTTTACCTATCTACTGGCTGAGAATTGAGTCTTTAATTGCTCGTGATTTTACCATGTATTGACAATGATTATTACATTAAATAAAACAATTTGTTATGATAACACTCATCGATTTATTTTATGATAAACTCAACAATTTTATGATAACACCCAACTTTCTTGACTGATTTTTAATGAGAGAGAGACTATTTTTTTTCTTTTATTGATTGACAATTTATTTACTTGAGAAATTTTTAACTTGCGTATTTATTATATTGATTGATAGAGAATTTCATTTTAGTAGATATTACAAGGGAGTTGTAACTTATTATTATTATTTGTGCTTTAAATTTTATAAAACTTAATAAAAATTAAATTGACATTATTTATGTTTCGTTTCCTTTTTCCCAAAATATCTATTTAAAATTATTATAAGTTTAAATTTTAAAGACAATTCCTATTAGCTTGATATTATCAATCATTTTATCTTATTAATGCACTTAGTTGTCTCCTCTTCCTTTCAAAATATATGTTTAAAGTATTGCCAGCATATCAATGTATTTAGTTGTCTTTCCTCCTTTTAGAAAATATATGTTTTAAAATTTTTGTCACAACTTTATTCAGTCGAGCCACGTACTTGTTTGAGAAAAATATCCTCCTTGCCTTAATGTCTGTGGTTGCTAGTTGTCTGCCAGCATTGGGCATCGACGACATTAGATTCAGTAGCAATCTAATCAGACATCGAATTTATTAGTCAGTAATTTTATAGAATGCATATTGTATATTTATAGACAGTAATCTTCTTAGACAACAATTTTTATCTATATTTCTTAATTACACAGATATATCATTTAACCCAGCAATAACATGCAGTTACTAGACAACATTATCATACCTTTTAATAGACAATGTTATGGGTTATAGAAAATGAATTAATGCTAGTCATCAATTGTAATAAGAGACAACGATTTTTAATCATTTGACAGCAAGTTTAAACTTAAAATTAAAAGGGAAACAAATATATTTAAAAGACAGTGAATGGTTCACGACTGCGTGTGTGTATGACAAACGACTGGTTAGCAGTGTGACTATGTTATCATCCTTTATGTGGTGCAAGTAAGCGGTTCCATATATATCTTCTTAGATTGCGAATTCACATTTTAGACGTCATTGATGGACATAGAATTTTGGTAGACAACATCTCAAGCTAGACAACCACGTAATGCTAGATAACATTTCCCATAAATATCCACATGTGAAGGATAGCGTTGATACAGACGGTGAATCGGTATATAGATATCGATAAACTTTTTCTGATTGATCGATTATATTTTTATTAGTGAACGAACTCTCTGTTTTCTTTTTACTAAGAAAGATATTTCATTGTTATAATAACAATCTCAGAAATGGATTGGGTAATCATAATAAATAGCATCCTATAACTATATATGAAAGGTAGGCCTTCATTGTTCAAATTCTGCTCGATCGCAGAGTTAAGAATAATTCCATGGTGAGAATTCTGGGTTAGTAAGTCAGTCAGGGGAAAACCCATGCAAGAAATGCTCTCCTGTAAAAGCATATTGATGTATTGTATTTTATACAAATAAAATTTCTCTTACCTTTCTGTACAAAAATTCGACCTTAACCTAGGATCATACGCCTATTGTTAGTTGTCGAACTTAGTAGAGGAAGGTTTTATTTTATCACTCCTTTGATTTGTATTTGGGTTCCACACCCCCTTTCCTTTATTAAACTATTGATAATTATCGGAAGACTAATGCAGTAATTTTTCCTTGTTTTAATTAAAAGTTAAACCCAATCTCCACAATCACCCACCAAAATTTCTTTAGGATCTTTTAGCTCAAAATACATTAAGGGACAAGCCACGAATGTTACACCTATAACTCCTTTATTAGTAAAATCACTCTACTCTTCCACACATTTAAATCTAGGGAGTGAGGGTTGTAAATAAATACGTGCATTATATAAACTTCTCTCTTACAATTCTGACATATGTCAATTGTTTTCCATATCAGTCTTTTGACTTGAAAAAATTTAGATTAATTGAATTTATATAGCAATTATTATTTATCTATCTTATATATCAGTCCTTTAACATCTTAATTGCGCATCTTAATTGAGGATTATGCCTTGCGTCTTGTCAACCTGTTGCTTGGGGGCATGGGTTTAGTCTTATTGTCATTTAATTCAGTCTCTTAGTGCATTAAATTTTTTCTTGGGTTGTTGGTCTAGATGTGTTATGTTGCGCGAGGGTTACCGTCATGCCTATCACCTTGTGGCGACATGATTCCTGATGAGGGGGTTATTGCACGCCCAGATGGATGTGAGGCGAATGACAACCATGCAAGAGTCAGTGCTTTCTGATATGGGCATTGTTCATTGTAATGGTTGTTGGTATTTGGTTTGTAGCACCTCATTGCGTTTGGTTGTGCATGTTGTAGAGGTATCTAGTTATTGGTCATCGTGTTTGTGATGGGTGGGTAGTCGTTTCTATTTTGATCTACGCATGTTTCACCTCATTGCTCGTTGTGCTAGTGTATCAGGTTGTAGTTGTCTATTTCCTGATCGGCGTGCGTGTGTTCGTCGCCATCTTGTGTGGTTAAACTGTTGTCGTCATTACCTTCCTGCCTAAAAAAAAATAAAAAAAATTGCACTTCAGCTTCACTTGTAGTCGTAACGATGGGGATGTTACAGACTGTTAATACTAGTATCAGACATGGAAAAAACAGAGAGCAAATAACATAGAGGGCTATCACAATCTGAATTGACCTCAATGATTACTTAGTTCGATTCTACAGGGCCATTTTAAATTGTTCGGTACCTGGACCAGAAGCGTCCGCCCATAGCTCTAACAGGTAATATCCCCAAAAATATTAGAATGTTAAAGTCTAAGTGTACTTGGGAATAAATTTCCATTTTTCAAAAATTCGGATTTGGAAATTATTTTCCATTTATGGAAAATACGAATTTGGAATTTTATTATTGGAAATAATTATTTATGACTTTTGGGAAAAGATTTGACTTTCCCAGCTAACTTCTTTGATTGTGACACATGTGAAAGAATTTTTTTTTATAAATTAAATGTTGGAAGACAAATGGAACAACCAGGTTAAAAATAGTTGACCATGACTCCATGAGTGGGGAACAGATTTGAGTTACCTCAAGGCTGATTTTTACAAGTGGAAAATGTGGGATTTGACCACTAGCAACCCCTAAAAATCAGGGATTTGTAAAGCTGGGAATTTCCCAAGGAGGGAAGGAAATACTTAGGCACAAGATGCATATAAAAACAACATATGGAGGAGGCAGGAAATTGCTTAGTATGTTGAAGAAAGAAAACTACTTGTTGTTATGAACATTGTTGGTGTGAGGCAAGGGAAGTTCTGATATGTGGAAGGTGACTGTAGCTAAGGAGGATCATTTCAGTTTTCCCTTGTGGATTCATGGTCAGGCTAGGGGGTGAATGGGGAAAGTAAACTTGGTTGTGCTGTTCTACGGTTGGGAGGAACGTGGTTGTTCCATTTATGTCCCAACATCATATTTTCATATATGTACCTTTACTTGCACTCTTGTTAATATTTTGCTTGATTATTATTTCTTATGAATGTGATGTTTTTATGTGATGATGGTATATACATATATATGTCCTCACTTGGCAGAAGTAGTATAACTACTATATGTTCTATTAATCATGAAATAGGGTTAGACATATATATAAAGGAATGCATGTACACATATAGGTATTCATACCTAAATAAACGATAGAACTATTGTATGTTTCCTGTTAATCATTAAAAATGGCTATACATCTATGAAGAAATATATATATATATATATATATATATATATATATATATATATACATTGAATTGCTATGTCAAATCTGTACAAGTACCATAAAGAATAGATGGAACAAATAACAATCCTCGTATATGTTTACATATTCTTTATATTATTAATAATCACATAAAATAGTGCTTCAATAGTCTACAAATGTATGACAAGGTAGCTGTTACATTCAATGAACCTTGTTCAAAAATAATTCCAAGCAACCTGTGTATTCAAATGATGATGGTTCAAATATTACAGTGACCATAGGGATAATATATTCTATTCCTAATTTTCGTAAAACAAAGATTTATTCACGAGAGTACAAAGTACTGAAGCAAGGAGGTCTATACATATCTTGCGCAGAGAGGAACCAGACGAGCGTTCTCCTTCTCCCATCATTACCAGGGCCGATTTTTTCCCCAAGTCACCGGCCATACACAAAGTGGAGACAAATGTTATATTCAGAGGACGAACCACACACAATGCAATGGAAGGTTTTTGTGAATACAAAACCCAAGGGGAAACAATGAATGGTGGTAACCTCGAATACCTTACAATGAGGAGTAATGGTTTATGGGTACACATAGTACCACTGCCTTGTAAAGGCTCGTAGATGGAGAGCCCGCATTGGGCACTACTGCCTAAGTGTCCAGCTCGAGAAGTATGATACAGACCACCCTTTAATGACAGTAGCCAGTGGTAAATTCTTGCAGACCGATATGATATCCACCATTAACATGGTTTCAAACCTATTCAATGTTGGGCCATGTCACTAGTCGGGTAGGGTTTAATGTTGTTACGTATAGGTTTTGTTCACAGCGCAAGTGCATAGCCATAGGTGTTATGGAGTATGATATGGCAATGTCTTCGTTGGAATGACAACCCTATAACAATCTGTATGTAACGATATTACATGTTTTCATAGAAACCCTTCGACACACTATGATATGAATTACATTGTGGTAGATTGTCATATTATCATGATAAAAATTCTAGGAATAGTGCTATTGTTGTAATAGTTCATATGACATATGATATGTATATATAATGGGTAAGATTTATTTCATATGCTAAAATGAATATATATATACATATTGGTATGTGTTAAGAATTCCATATGTTGGATTACATATTGGTAAGTGTTAATATTTCTATATGATGGTTAGATATTGGCATGTGTTAAGAGTTCGATAGGCTGGTCTTCGATAGGCTGGTCTTTTGGTAAACAACATATATAAATATATATTGATAGGAATAGTATCAGTGTTATGGTATTCCTACTATAGTCGATATAGTTGATACAGTAAACAATACATATATCATATTGGATAATGCAAATGTTATCGACAGACTATATGCTAGTCTATTGTCCATAGTGTATTATGCACAGGAATCTTTTGGATTGCACGACTCAACATAGACATGATAGTTATCCTAAGGGCTACGACAGCCCTGATCACATTTCATCTTAATTACAAATAAGTACAAGATTATAATCCAACAACTACGATAATTTACTCTGCATATAATAAAGGAATAAAGTTGTGTTTTGATCATGTATTGAAGAGTCAAGGAGCTTTAATGTCCCCTAATTTTTATTTTTTTTATTTGGGAAATTTGGGGTACATTACACAACGCAAGCACCAACGTACAACCACAACACCAACACCAATGTACACTCGCAGCACCAACGTTCATCCGCCAACACCTAACGCTATCACCTAATTCTATTACCTAATATTTATCAACAATTCATAAAGATTATGAGGTGAGTGATGTGCGAGTGTTATATAAACCATTTGTTTTGCTAAAAGAATCTTTCATCCAAAATATTCTTTTGACCGAAAAACGTTCGGCCCACAAAGAGTTTCAGTCGAAACAATGTTTGGTCAAAAATATTTACTGGGAAAAAAAAACATTCGGCTAAGATGGTAGAAGAGAGTCGAGGCCATTATGCCAATACCGTTTGATTTGACGTCCAATGGTTCAGCCGAAATAATGTTAGTAGGAATTTTGGAAACCCGATTCTCACAAAAGTGTTACCCAACTTCGTGATTTTACCCAATACATTCGCATCAACATAGTGGTTCACCAACTAGCCAACTAGCTGATGGTAAACATCTATCAGATGCCTTGAATGTCATCCATCTTCTCGTCTATGTGTTGAATCCTAGCTACTTCATCTGCACCACGTCTCAGATGAAGTCATGCGAGAATCCTTTGAAGCCTCATTGCTTCCACGACTTGTGTCACTCGCTGCGATATACTCTGTCTTTGTAGTACATAGTGCTATAGAGGTCTTATTCCACAAATCCTTATAGATTTCAAGCTGAAGAAGCACCCTATAGTGCCCTTTATATCAACTACACTATCTAACTAGTCAGAAATGTATATCTCTGCAACCTCTCTTCATCTCTTGAGACATATCCAACTATACCACACTGGCACACCTGCTCTGATAAAACTCAATCTGCTCAATCATGAGCTGGATTAGAGTGCTTATTGTAAAGAACTATCCA
>JASDQU010735475.1:199956-212473 GCA_032191745.1 Picea mariana
ACAATTGATTCCTCTACAACTACTCTATCTAGAACTGAGAGTGGCTCAATAACTTCTCACTTTGGAGCAAGAGGTGACTTCTCTTTTGTCTCTACTCCCTCTGACATTGAAGGTAGCTCTTCCTCCTTCTCTAGAGGTAACTCAATCTTTTCTCCCTCTGAATGGAGTACATCCTTCCTCTTTGGGAGTGCCTCTACATACACTGGAACTATTGCCATTCTTGCTCCCTCAAGATATCATGGATCGACTCATGTACTGGGACTGCTACACCTACTCCCTCTGAGTCTCATAATGTTTCTGCCTCCTCTACTAGATCTATCACCATAGTTTTTCTACAGTCATTCTGAATAGTTGTATCCATGATCACTGTTGGCATTGTCCATAAGGAATAGGTCCCAGGTATGATGCACTGCATAAATATTCCTTAGCGGTGTCCTAGAAGGTTCCAATACGCAGCGCAATCAATGATCCCAATAGTTCCAATCATTCAACACCATATTTTCTATCTCGTTCATACCTCAACAAATCATACAATGGGTTTTAATAACCATCTAATACACAATAGACACTCTTGGAAGCAAAAAAAAAATGCAATCGACGATCTTGGTTGGAGAAACAAATTCCTCTATAAAAAAAACCCTCTTAAACAAGGGGATACTCTTCTTGGCCATTTTTTAAATACKGTTAGGGAAAAAACCATAATATCCAATGACCTTTAATACACAGATTGAATGATTATGAAAATCTTATTGCCTCCAATATCTATGGATACCATACTAAAAAATGTGGATGCAATCAACAACTGAAACACTTCTAAATATCTTCCATGCTTCAACTCAAGTGTATTCAACTTTCKCTTCAATGCAACTATAACGTAGAAATATACTAACATTTTCTTCATTGTCTCCACCATGTTGTGCTTCATAAGCTCATCGAGTGTATACCCACGATTCTGCAGAATGAAGAGTTCAACCCTGTTATCCATCTTGGAGGGAGAAATCTTATTTGAGGGTGTGGATTGTTGGTTGTCTTGTTGCAGATCCTTCACGCTCACGATATGTTGTGATCGACGATGGGAAGACTCTAGTTTTGATGGAGGTAAGTCATCCATGAGCTATCCCTTCCTTGGTCTCCTACCATTCACACCACTACATATTCATGGATTCTTCTTGGCCTCTAGTTCACTTGACTCCTATGCCTCGTTGCCCTATATGCCTAGTAGCAACTTGCACAGTTTCAGTGCCTTCACACTCTGACTACGGCAAACATAAATCTCCTCTGCAAGTAGATTTGATGGATAATAAAACACACAAAATCAATCTACTCTCAAAACAATAATCTATTCCTCTATGTAGGCTACCATTTCCCTTCTATTTACCTGGCCTCTCCCGTGAAGGAGTCAAGCCTAGTCCTGCTTTGATACCATGTTGATTTTTCTATATGATATGATCACATAGATTTATTAGGAGATGTGAATTTCTTGAGTTACAAATGAGCCAAATTAACTCCTTATTTATACTAAACTAGCCTCCCCAACAAACACGACTTTTCACTTTTCATTTTTCACATTATGAATACCAACCATAGCTACAAAATTCAACAATATGATTGTACACTATACAGTGGATTGTGTTCTAAAGCTTAAAAATGATGATAACTTATATCAAGTTGTAAAAAAATGAATACTAAAACCAAAACACACACACGGAAGATATGATTCAAATTTAAGGGTTTTCTGAATAAGCTGTAGATTCACTAAGGAGAATAATAGTTTATTATACCATTCACCCAAATTAATGCAACTTTATGTAATTAAGGCAAAACAAATGCTACTTAATTTAGATGTAAGTATAACCCTTTCACAAAAAGTTATCCTTGTTGATGGCTTTGATGGCTAAACTATTGGTAATTATTTTTATATAATGTTTGTTAAAAAGAATTAAAAAATATTTGAATTATGTATTGTCATGATGGCTAAACTATTAGTAATTATTATTCTATAATGTTTGTTAAAGAGAATTAAAAAATATTTGAATTATGTATTGTCAAAATGTACATTAATAAATCTTAGTAAATCTTATAATTGTTTTTACAACAAAAATACATTTTTATTAAAAAATGATTATTTCATATTAATTAAAAAAATTGATTCACAATGTTATATAAACTTCAATATATCATGATTTTTATTGAAAAAAATTGATATTAAATAACTAAATTAACTTAATAAATATAACAATTTAGATTTACCAAACTTTTAATTCTTCTCTAATATATATATGTTTTGTTAGAGTCTGACTGTGCACTTAAGTTTGTTTCTGAAATCATGCCCTGTTAATTTATATATATAGTTAGAGTCTGAGTATATATATATATATATATATAGTTAGAGTCTCACTGTGTACTTAATTCTGTTTCTGAAATCATGCACTGTTAATTTATATCTCGTAAATACGTAAATAGTGCATCTATAAAAAAAAATATATATATATATATATATTTAAATATTATATATGGCCACGTAAACTTGTGTGTTTAAGTATCCTCGAGTCTATTGCCACCCAAGTCAAATTTTATTGAAATGTGTCGCAATAAATATCTAGCTTATTCACAACTAACTCATAGAGCGAAGGTAGCACATATTTCATCAACTCTATTGACATCCAACTCTTTAGGCAAAGTTAGCACATATAGCAGAAACCTCGACTTTATTGACAGGCGTGGACCTATCATTTCCACAAAACTCATAGAACGAAGTTAGCAGATATCTCATTTTCTCTAGAGAAGGAGAATGACAAAACATATCGAGGGGCATTTTAATCCTTAGATCTTAGATTTAGATATGATTTTGTTCCATATCTATTGAATGTTGGAATTTGCAATTGAGTTAAGTTAAGGTTATATTGAGTAGTTAAGTAATGGTTATATTGATAATACTCAATACTGAAGTAATACGAGAAAAAATATTAACCAAAAAATGGAAAGTTTCACACTCTCATTTACTACAATTTAGATAATTTTTTGACAGTTCTAAGTTCTAAAATGTTTCAGAGTAAGGTAGGGTTGAATGTAAAATCTCAGCCTCCATGACCACTATTCAAGATAAATAGATTTTCTCTAATAATAAAATAGATATTCTGTGATAATAAAATACAGAATTGAGTTTAGTTTCACATACTGGCAATCCAAGCAAATTTTATAGATTCCACAGTTTCCAAGCAAATTTCATAGACTCCACAGTTTCCCATATGAAACAAATTTCTCTGCACTCCAATACAGATTGGATTTCCACTTAATTTCAACACGAAAAATTGCATTTGAAAACAACAAATGACAAAATGAAAAGAAGAAGAAACTTTTTGCCATACAAGTCCCCGTTTTCTCCACATCAAAATCTTCATACCGAGACAATCACAAGATGGATCAATGAGTTTTAAATCCATTTATGCATAATGAAGAACTATATGTATTGCTGGTGCTTGCTGGTGTAGAGATTAGACAATGCCTGTATCATGAAGAATTATATGTATTGGTGCAGAGATTAGACAACGCCTGCAACAAACAAACTTGCATTTTCAAGGACACAATGTAATCCGCAGTCTCCTGGAACAGCACGTCTACTTCCTGCATACTCCTCCCACCTGGAATCAGCCTCTGCAACTTCTTCAATCTCCTGTGTATATTCATTGAATATACACCCATGAATACCCTTGGCTTTCTCTGAATATATCCCCTGCTCTTTAATGGAGCTGATCTTCCTCGTGCCAATCCAATGGTCCTCCTAAAATTTTTCCTGTGGGGATGAGCTCTTGTTCTTCTCAATATCTTCTTCATCTTATGAGAGCCCATTTTTTCTTCTGAAAACACAGCGTTAGTTGTGTAATTTTCACTAATGGCATCCATGAAGTTCCCTAACCTAATTTGACCTCAGATCATCAATGCTATTAGAGTTCTCAATATGTTATACAACAACTCTGCTAAATCAAATCAAAAGTCTATATATCAAAGCTGTATTGAAATGGATATCTCATTGAGATGGAATATATTCTCATCTGGGCATTGACACAATCTCAGCCTGAATTTTGCCTCAGATCACAGCTATGAAAGATCTGGGATCTAAATGATTTATACTACAACAGCTACGCTAAATCAAAACAAAACTCTATATATCAAAGATAAAGTGAAATGGGTATTTCAGTGAAGCTGAATATATCCATATCTGAATACTAACACACACATAACCTGAATATATAATACTGATGATCTGCTCGTGATCCTCTGTGTATATCATATTCTTGAATAGCGGAGTATATTCACAAATTAATCTTTTCGTGGTTAGCTAGATACAAATAAATACAGAAAGGAGGAAATCGTGCAGTACGATGGAGACGGAGAAACTCGGACGGATATACACGTTGTGTACTGGCTTTAGATGAAGGCTGACAGGGAGTTAGGGTTGCCCTGCGAGCGCATGTGAGCGATGAATGGAGGGTGTTAGGCTTTCCCGGCGAGCGCATGTGAGCGATGAATGGATGTAAGAAAGCACGGCCTTCTTTTTTCTGTTTGTGGTCGTCCGTCGGCGTCCTCTCCAACGGTCGACAGGTCAGGTCAGGTTATGTATGATAAGGATCGGTTTGGAAGCGATTTGAAAATCTGGATTAAACTTGGGTAGTTAGGTCATTGGCAGTTGGCCAGCACTACCGGTGGTTGTATAATTCAGGATAGTTTTAAGGTAGTTGATTCGTGGGAGATATAGTCTCCATCTTATAAGTTGTTCAAATCCTATCACTTGTTCAAACCCTAGGCACCTTTATAACACCTCAACCCTCTCAACCTCTCTTTGAAACATCAATTCATTAAAATTAAAAATAATAATAATAAAGTTAAACACCACTCAAAACATATAAACCATGCAAATGCATCACTATCGTTGCTTAGTGTTGTTACCCTGATAAATGAATTTTGGGATAATGTTCTATGTGAGATTTGCTTTTATATTAATACTGTTGGGAGTGTCTTAAAGAATTTTATGGTAATTTATAATGAATTTTTAAGTGTTTAGTGGATAGTTTTAAGTATCTTTGAGATATGGTTTTGGTTTTATTGGTGTATTGTTTGCAAATAATCATAAGCATGGTTTTGGTTTTGGGAAAGATATTATGGAAATTTATAATGAAATTATAAGTGTTTAGTGTTTAGCTTTACATATCTTTGAGATATGGTTTTGGTTTTATTGGTACATTGTTTGCAAATAACCATAAGCATGGTTTTGGTTCTAGTGTTAAGATCAAAGCATCTCACTCATGACAAAAAGGGTTAGCATAAAAATCACCCAAAGACTTGACCAAAAGTTACCATGTTAAAATATTTAATGGTTAGTGGGAGGGGCATTACACCACAATCACATCATCTTGCTTTACATGCATGCTACCCATTATTAAAGTACACAACCCATGGCCTCCCCTCCACAAAGTGTGAGGCTAAGCTCATAGATGAGGCCCTTTTTATCCCATTAAGTACCTTTTGTGAATCATCCCCCTGACAAAGTGTGAGGCCGAGCTCATAAATGGCGCCTTGTTTATCCCATGGACTACACCTTGTTTGAACCATTTAATCCCTTACCCCAAGTATCAACACTCGTTCCCTCTAGATCTCTCTAGATCTCTGATGCCCTCATACGCTCAACATTAGAACAATGTCATGGTTTTAGGTACTTGTTCTTTATGTTGTTTCATTTTATCCAAAGAGGTACAAGGGATCTCGAAGGGAGCCTTAATGCCTACAATCAGGAAATACTAGATACCTAGGGGAACTTTACCTACTATGTCTTTATTGGAAATCTCATTTGGAATCTATGTTGGCAAAGATGGAAATGAAACGAGACTCACATGAGGGATGCCTACAAAGGCTGGAATTTCATGGAACTAGCACTCACACTTAAGTGGAACCTCTTAAAAGGAAAAATATGGGACCCTGAGCATTTATGTTAACCTGTTCTAACCTACTAATAAAAATCATCTATGTTAACTCCTTCTAACCTATTGGTAAAAATGGTTAGGTGAAATTCCGAATTCAAAAAATGATTATGTATGGACCACATTATACCAATGGAATAACTTAGAACTAAAACTGAGCCAACAACAAGTGTAACAATGAGGTTTTTTCTATAGTTAATTTATATTTGTCCATATATTTAGTAAATTTACTATTTTTGTCTATATCTTACATAAAACCATATATCTTACATAAAACCATAAGATCAAAACTTCTATTTTTGAATTCTATAATAAACTTTCTCACAATAAACTTTTTCAAAATATATATAGCCATTGTGAAAAAACAAAGCAAATGGGTTGTTTGGTTTATTAAGTTATCCAAAGGTTTCAATCTAAAAGAAGTACTAACATTTTCAATATTCTAAAGCTTAAATGATTGAGATAAAATGTCAATACCTCATAAGTTTGTCCAAAAGATGAAATATATATATATATATATATAGTTAACTATTTAAGAATAATCAACTATATATTTATGAATGCTTATATTAAAAATTTTAGAACACAAAATTAAAATTAAAAGTTTAAAGTAAATAAAGTAATTCCTTATCTCTTTAAAGGTTAGATGAAATAAATTTAAGCTCAATAAACATTAGCCACTATCATTATTACCATCAACATACTAAACTTAAAAAACAAACATAAACATTATAAACAACTTCTTATAAAAACCAAACCTTATAATTAAAACATTTTTTTATAATTAAGTCACAATAAATATTATTATGATATAATTGGAAGCATTCAAAATAATAAACTACCAAATAAACAACTTTTTATAAAAACTAAACCTTATAATAAATACCTTTCTTTATAATTAAGTTACAATAAATATTGTTATGATATAATTGGAAGCATTCAAAATTATAAAGCTTAAAATCTTAAACAATGTAACCAATTCATGCTTAACCCCTCTTCCAACGGAATTCTTTTCACACCCACCAAACTTTCTTTTAAAAAAATAAATTAGTACCCTTCTCATACTCTGAACGACCTGTTCTATGGCCAGCTAAAGTCCTATTGTTGGGAAAAAATGTAAGGTCACTTATGCCACCGACAAATGAACTTGTAATCCACTTTTATTGCTGAACTGTGCTGTGCTGTTCTCTGCATCAAAGCACATGCTGCCCACACGATGCTGACATCTCCATGTGAGTACCTTTTCTCTTCTGCCACTCACACAAACACTTGGACATATTTTGCACACAACTACTGCTGTCTGCATTTTGTCTTCTGTAATCGCCACAATTGCTACAGGTACCTTTTACTTGTCTTTTTTCTTATATTTGTTACACATTTCCTACACTAAAAGAGAAAAACTTCTGCCCCTCACTCTTCCACTCACACAAACACTTGGACATATTTTGCACACAAATACTACTACTGTATGCATTTTGTTTTCTGTAACGGCCACAATGGCTGCCAGGTACCTTTTTCTTGGCGTTTTTCTTATATTTGTTACACGTTACACATTTCCTACACCAAAAGAGAAAAGCTTCTGCCCCTCACTCTTCCACTCATACAAACACTTGGACATATTTTGCACACAACTACTACTACTGTATGCATTTTGTCTTCTGTAACGTCCACAATGGCTACCAGGTACCTTTTACTTGTCTTTTTTCTTATATTTGTTACACGTTACACATGCCTACACCACAAGAGAAAAAAACACTGCACTCAGTGCTGGTTCTGCTTCCATTCACGTGTGTGACAGGAAAGGACACAGCGCTGCACTAATCTGGGGCAGTATATGCACTTTAAATTATTATTTCTACAAAGATATAATATATATTAATGGCTTAAATACACTTTTATAATATTTATTAATGGCTTAAATACATTTTATTTAATTATAATTGTTCCTTTTTTTACAATTCATTATAGTGTTAGTTTAGTGAATGTTTGTTTTTATTTTAAACCATTCATATTAAATCAAGTTAAATAAATATATAATCATTAAGTATATAAGTGAGTAATTAGAGTAAAAGTATGTAATTGAGTTATATTAGATAAAAAATTGATATGAGTTTATAAAAAACCTGCAACTATATCATCAACCTCAAATAACTAGTAATGTATAATTAAATACAAAATATTTATATCATCAATCCCAAATAACTAGCAATGTATAATTAAATATTTGAATACAAAATATCTATAATTGTTAACTCATCTAATTTCAAGTGGCGAGTCAAATGTCATCCATGTTGTACAAACTCGATTACAATAAAATCCCACTAGTTAACATTCAATAAGATCTCATGAACCAATCTTCAACCAATAAGGGGGAAATTGCACCAATAATTGATTATCCATCCAATCAATGCAACCACCTTCAGAGGTGTTGCTCCCCGAATATAACTCAAGCTCAATTAGGTGAGGAAAATCAAGGCACACAGTGATACTCAGTGTAAATAATTGATTCCCATTCCTCCAAGTTATGGGTTGCAATAATCTTATTACCACCTTCATCCTTAGTGATCACAACCACCTAACATAGAGGAATCCTCTACAACTAATTCACATGGATCCTGAAGGATTATCACAAATTAGATTCTCGGTCGATTAATCTTAGTATGGTGAAGAGACTCCGAGACTTGTAACACAACCAAACCCCATGAGAATTATGGCATGCAAGGATCTTACTACCACCTTCAACCTTAGTGATTGCAACCACTCAAGGCAATGGCACCCCTTTAGCAAGGATCTTACTACCACCTACAACTGATTATTACAACCACAATTTGCAATCATGTCTTGCTCTTGCAAATAACTTTCTACCACCTTATAGTCCCTAGAGATTGCAACCACACACGAGAATGGAAAATTGGGATAAAGAGACTAGTACAAAAAGCCAGACACATTCATCTTAAGCACCCCTTAATGTTATAGGCACACTCCCAACACCTTAGCCCACAAACCATGTTAAAGAAAGTAACAATTCTATCCAACCAAGTACAGAAAAGTAGTATCATCATAATCATAAAATGAATAGAGTATTTCATCATAATCCAACGAACCTCATCAATGAGAAAATTACCTATTATATAATCCATATAAATGTAACATTTTCCTCAATATTTGTCTCTGGACTTTCTTCCCTTTTCATTCAATGGAGAATTTTGTCTTTCAAAGGATAATTTGGTCTTGAGGGTGAATTTAAAAGTGTCAAGAACAAGAGTAAAAGTGAGTTACAACCTTTTCATTTCTACATGTTTAGTGGAGATAACTATTATCCCTTGACATGTTCTAATGATTGCTTTAGAACTATGCCAAGCACACTCTGGAATTGATTATAGGGTTTTAAATGGTACTGGAGATAACTATTATCCCTTGACATGTTCTAATAATTGCTTTAGAACTATGCCAAGCACACTCTGAAATTGATTATAAGGTTTTAAATGGTATTATCCCTTGACATGTTCTAATAATTGCTTTAGAACTATGCCAAGCACACTCTGAAATTGATTATAAGGTTTTAAATGGTATTGGTGGATAAAAAGGTAGGAAAAAGAATATTGATAAAAAACTAGAATAAACACATATAAATCATAGATCAAAACCATTTGAAATGGAGTCTTTTATTAGTATTCTATGGATGAATATGAAACAAAAGTTTTTTCATTATAACATATATAAGAAAAAGAAAAAAAATATGAATTACAAAGTGACCTATGTTAGATCAACTTTGCACTTTCATGAGATAGAATATCCACTACACAAAATTGCTTTTTAGGAATGAATGGAGAATGCTTGAACAAAACACAGGCAAATGCAATGAAGCTTCATTGCATGAGAATCTATAAATCATGGATAATCATTGATGCTCAATAAATGTAACTTATTCAAGTAAGAGGATAAAATAAGATAAGGAACAATTAACACTACACACTGATAACAAATCTCTCAGGAATCTCTGATAATAAAACATTACAAAGACAAATGCCAGCCACGAGTACAATGATACACACAGTCTTTTTAGAATTCTAATCTTTTCCTCTCTCCCTCACCGGGAAGATTCCCCCATTTTCCTTCTTGTCTCGTGCTGTATATATGCTCCTTCGATGATAAAAGGTTGTACTTTACTTGTGAAACATGTATCCAACTACTCCTTGTTGGATCGGTCCCTCTAAATATGGATCTTATTCAACTAAGCTCTTCTAAAAATAGAGGTGAACATAATGTTTAATTGAAAATTTAGAGACCTTTAAAGAACTTACTGCCACTTTTTACCCTGAAATGAAGGAATTATGTTACCTGTATTTCTTTTAAATTCCTTCAATACAGGTCGATTTTCTTTTCTCCAGGCCTCAGTGCTTTGTACAACATGTCTAACTGCAATTGCTATTGATGTGGTAGTCAAGATGTCAATCAGCTAGTGTTGTTGTTGGATTTGGGATTGATCATTCATTTTACTGTTGAACCCTTAGCTCACGATCATAGCACTTAAAAAACAAAACACCGCAGCGACCTGCTTGACATTTTAATATGAGTAAGGCATATGACTCGGACATATGGATTGGAAACTCAAACCAATGATATAGGATCTAATTGATATTGTTAGCATCGTGGACATTTTTCTTTGAATGGTGATTTTATTCAAAACAAAAGGCCACGAGATATTATTTAGTGGATTCATTCCCGAAACATGGGTCGTTGATACCTATTGTCGAGATGACATGCAAAATCCAACACGAGTAAAATAGTTTACCTCTGCATCACCTCTCAAACATCGTTGCATAACGCTGGATAACGAAATGTGTACTTACAATACTGATAAATTGTGAAGCAACGAGAGATGCAGAGAGAAGAGAATAAAACAGTATATTGAAATGTATGAAGAAGTACAGAACTCAAAAGATAGGAGTTGGATCCTTTTCTGTTTGTGACATGTCTTTCAATAATCTTCTCAACCATACAGCTTGACAAGAAGCTGAGGTAGCAACTACATACTCTGCCTCTGCAGAAGATATTGATACAATTGGTTGCTTCTTCGATGCCCATGAAATCAGGTTCGTGCTCGGTTGAAAAACATATCCTGATGTGCTTTTCCTGTCATCTAGGCTACCTGCAAAGTCACTATCTGTGTAACCAGAGAGTTGATTACTATCAGATTGAGTGTACCATAGACCGAAATTGAGAGTTCCTGCAACATATCTCAAAATTCGTTTTTCCATTCTCCAATGAGAATCTTTTGGTGATTCCATGAATCTGGAAACAAGGGTCGCTGCATACATGATGTCAGGCCTAGTTGCTGTAAGATACAACAAACTGCCTACTAAACTTTTGTATAAAGTAGAATCCACTGTGGGACCTTCATCATTCTTGCTTAATTTTGTGCCTAAAGGTATGGGTGTTTCTGCTGGATTGCATCCTTCCATGTAAGACCGTTTGATGATGTCTGCTGCATACTTTTGCTGACAGACAAAAATTCCTTTGGCTGATTGATGAACCTCAATGCCTAAAAAATATTTCATTATGCCAATATCTGTCATCTCAAACTCAGATTCCATGGCATGTTTGAAATCTGTTAGTTCTAGATTTCCTGTGTAAATCATGTCATCAACATATAAACATACAATTAGTATTTTACCGTGCTGATCTGTTTTGGTATAAAGTGTTGGATCATTTTGGCTTATGCTGAAACCAATTTTGATCAGGTAAGTGTCAATTCTACTGTACCAAGCTCTTGGAGCTTGCTTTAAGCCATACAAGGCGTTCTTCAACCGATACACTTTGGCTAGGTCCTCTTGGACTTCAAACCCAAGTGGTTGATCGACATAAACTTCTTCTTCTAAAAATCCATTTAGAAATGCTGACTTGACATCCATCTGGTATACTTGCCATTTGTGTTGTGCTGCTATGGCCAATAGAGTTCTTACAGTGTCTAATCTTGCTACTGGAGCAAAAGTTTCACCATAATCAGTACCTGGTTGTTGTGAGAATCCTTTGGCAACAAGTCTTGCCTTGTGTTTTTCAATCTGCCCTATTTCATTGAGTTTAGTTTTGTAAACCCACTTGACACCAATACTCTTTTTGTGTCTTGGCAAATCAACAAGATCCCATGTCTTGTTCTTCTCGATGGAGTCAATTTCTTGGTTCATGGCTTGAACCCAATGTGGCTCCTTAGCTACTTCCTTAAAAGATGTGGGTTGACATGACATTAAAGCAAAAAGATTATGTTGCTCAAAGTCATCCAACTGTTGATGGATTTCTCTCAAACTTTGAGTTCTCTGATTCTGTGGTTCAGAGAATGATTCTCTGCTAGAAGTTGAGCTATCATGTGAATTATCTGGTTGTCCTTGGACTTGCATTCTTGGAGGAATGGGATGAGGTACTGGCTGTTCTGAATTTTCTGTATTTTCAGAACTTGGCAGCAAAGGATTTTGATTGTCCACTTGCTGATTTTCTGAATCATCCCAGAATTGGTTTTCCAAAAATTGTACATCTCTGCTGAG
>JASDQU010735475.1:221197-261500 GCA_032191745.1 Picea mariana
TGATTGGAGGACTGTGGAAAATTGGTTCTCTTGTGTTTTCCAAGTATGCAAGACTCACATGGGGGGATTTGCTCTTTAAAAATAGGTAGACCTTTGACCATGGAGTTTTTCTGAAGGAGACTTAGACTCTGAAATGGTAGATGTCCAAATCTAGTATGCCAAACCATTGTTTCATGATTGATGCATTCTGTGCATAAGGTTGACTCAGATTTGCAGTTCTGAGGGTGAGGGGAAACATCCTATTGGGAGTCGTATGGATTTCAGAAATCAATTTTCTGTTGGGTTTTCTATCATAGATTTTGCAGGATACTCCCTCAAAAAGTACCTTATATCCTTTTTCAATGAGATGTCCTACACTTAACAAGTTATGCTTCAAGTCTGGAACATGATAGACATTAGATATGTCTTTCTTTACATTCTGTTTAGTAAGAATATGAACAGTTCCTCTTCCTTGAACTTTGACTAAATAGTCATTTCCAAGGGTAATATGAGATGAAATTGAAGAATCAATGCTGGAAAGTAATTCTCTGTTACCCATCATGTGATTGCTGCAACCACTGTCCAGCAACCAGAGATCTTTAGGTTGTTGTTCAGTTTTGTGGCATGAGAGAAACATACCTCCTGAGTTTTCTCCCGTGTGATTTGACACATGTGCTCTGCCTGAGAGTTGATCTGCCTGCTTCTTCCTGCATTCAGATTCATAGTGCCCATACTTTTTGCAATAAAAACATTGAATGCTGGATTTGTCATTCGACCTTCTCCCTCTGCCTCTTTGAGGCTGGAAATTTTGATGTTGATTGTGTTGTTGATTTCTGTCACCTTGGAAATTGTTATTTGGATATTGTTGTCTATTTCCTCCAGTGGAATGAGAGTTATTTTGAGTATTCCCTCTTCCTCTACTTCTTCCTCTGCCTTTCCCTCTTCTGAATGAGAATTGAGATTGGAAGGCATTTGAGATTGACTCATCTATGAGATGTAGTCTTGTCTCATGTGTCACCAGAGAACCAATTAGTTCATCTGTTGAAAATCTTGACAAATCCTTAGATTCAAGGATGGCTGTTACAACCATTTCAAATTTCCTGGGTAAACTTCTGAGAATTTTCTCAACAATTCGTTGATCAGTGATGGTTTCACCAATGAGTCTGATCTGGTTCATGATGCCCATGACTCTGGTCATGAACTGATCTACAGTTTCGGACTCTGTCATTCTGAGAGTCTCGAATTGTGTCCACAAGGACTGGAGTTTAACTATTTTTACCCTATCATTTCCTTGATAGGACATTTTGAGGATGTCCCAGGCCTGTTTGGAAGTACCAGCGCCTATGATTTTCAAGAATATCGAATCATCCATAGAATTATGAATCCAGAATTTCGCTTTGTTTTCTTTGGTCCTCAGAGTTGCCTGAGCAATTCTCTGGGCATTTGTCATGGCAGTGAGGGCGGCTGGATCTGGTTCCACATATCCAAGATCCACTAGTTCCCAGCACTCTTGTGCTTGCAAGAACAACCTCATTCAAAGTGACCAAAATTCGTAATTCTTACCAAGAAGAATCGGACCCTGAGTTGGGCCAAGATTGCTAGACGACGCCATTTAAAAACAAATGCTGAGAAAAAAAATAGAGGGAAAAAATTTGTATTTACCTCCGACCTCAGAGATTGTCGAATCGTCGATGGCCTATGGGAGCTTATCAGGCTTTAGATGGCCCTTAGTCTCCTTGCGATGTGACCACGAGCTTTAATGTTAAGGTGCTACGGGATTTTCCCATTTCTTTGGCTTACAAATCGTCGAAACGTGAAAACATTGCCTTTGGACTTTTCAATGGTCCAGATCGTGCAGTGATCGGATGGTCCAGATCGTATCGGGATATCGCGAATCAGGATTTCACGATTCTTGATGTCGAGGTTCTCTGTCTCTTTGATTTCGTGATCGCCGATTTTTCGATGGTGTGTTTCATTTCGGGACTTTCCCGATTACTTTGATCTGTGACATGCGTCCTCAACTGATGGACGGTCGTGATCCCTTCTCGCGATTTCGCAATATGTTATGTCTCGGACCTCTTGACTCCAGGATCCACGAAATGCCCATCGCCGATTGACTCATATGACGAGATGACGTCAGCTGGGCCCCACAAATGGAGGGTTCCTCCGGTCGGGATTTTTCCAAAAGCCTCGATCTCTGCCACGTGCCCTTGAAGGATGGACGACTTAGATTTGCGTTGGGGATTTCACTGGAAAAAAACCCGACCACTTGTTCTTAGGTTTCGCGATTTTCCGAATCCTGATATGCCGATGGCGCTTTCCTCTTCGGGACTTTTTCCGAGTCGCTGGATTTGCGCCACGCGTCCTTGAAAGATGGATGATCCTAATTCAGCCTCGCGATATCGCGGTTAGCGATGCTCCAAATTTCTGTCAACTTGAAACTCCGAATGCCGAAATGTCGACGGGCACTGCGATGTTCACCATGTGTCCGGACAAACATACAGCTGAGATCTTATCGCTATATCGCGTATCGCGATTTCGCGAGTTACGATGTCAAATTTCTTTGACAACTTGAAACCCCGAATGCCGATATGTCGATGCGTTGATCTGCTGCCACCTGTCCTCTGAAATGGACGGTTGTGATCGTTTCGGGATTTCACGATTTCGCGTATAGGAGTTTTTGGAGAGCAGATTCTTTCGCTTGTCCAACTCTCGATTCCTGATTTTGCGATGGAATAGGATCTCGCCACGTGTCTTTTGATGAATGGTCAAGATGACGTCCGGATTTCGCGACTTTACAAGTCGAAATCACTCATGTGCACTCCACACGACTAACCGTCGTGCAACTTCTTGCTGATCTAACGACTGTCGGGCCTGTGTTCAAGATCTGACGGCTGAAGTTCCTTCGCCCTTTCCGCGCTCTCCTCGTCCCTTCTGGTCTGGTTTTCCACCTCGGATCTATTCGCAAGATGAATCTTGCAGCCTTAATGGCTGTTCTTTGCGTGTTTGACGCGATCTTTCCCGAATTTAAGAGAATTTTCTCCTGCGGAAAAAAAAAAATCGTGAATCTTTCAAAGATTTAAAAAAAAACACGAATTCTTCGTTATCTACTACAATCTTTGACAGATTTGAGCGATTTCTTGAAATATTTAAACGATGTTGCCTTCTGCAGCAATCTTTAATGAATGTGAACAAATTCTTCGAGTTCTTTAAACATTCTTCTGTTCTGCAGCTCTTTTGCGTCAATCTTTGACGGTTCTTTGAAAAATTGTGCAGGTTTCTTCTTCTGCATTCTCTGCTTCCTCCGAAAGCTTCTTATGGCGATCTTTTAGAGAGTATTACGGACAGCTCTCCAAGCCTTGTGAAAAGACTATGTCGCGTGCTCTCAAGATGCGTGTAAGCTCTGCGCTGTGAGGATCGTGTTGCTCTCCCGACTGTGTGAAGAGGCTTACTGCTGAAGCTCTGATACCATGATAAATTGTGAAGCAAAGAGAGATGGAGAGAGAAGAGAATAAAACAGTATATTGAAATGTATGAAGAAGTACAGAACTCAGAAGATAGTTACAATGTAAGATGGTTGAGCTATATATGCTCAAGCAAGACAGAAATAGAAAGTACAACTGTCCAGTACAGCTGGCAGTGTACGGTTAGTCTGTTGAGGGTACAATATATTTAACAAATACATCGGTACGTAGTGCACAACCGATGTAGGCCTCTCTCCTTCGCACTCCATGTGTGGGCACTTTCTCGATGCCTGGCTCTTGGTTGCTGGCCGAATTTGGTGGTATGTGGCTTCATACGAATTGTATATACCAAGCATTTCCCTTAACACATTCATTTGCATAGCATGAAGGTTTATCTACCGGAACTTTAAACTTACTGTAGCGACTCCTTTCAAATTTTTTCCTCAACACATTCATTTGCATAGCATGAGGGGTACATTTGCATAGCATGAGGGTTTAGCTACCGGAACTTTAAACTTCCTGTAGCGACTCCTTTCAAATTTTTGATAAATATGCTATGGGATGTTTAATACGTCATCAAAGACAAAAACCTTTTAATATTCACTTATTTCATGTTCAATTTCTCATCAAATTCATTTGCATAGCATGAGGGTTTAGCTACTGAAACTTTAAACTTCCTGTAAAGACTCCTTTCACATTTTTGATAAATATGCTATCAGATGTTCAATACCTCATCAAAGACAAAATCTTTTGAATATTCACTTATCTGATGTTAAATACCTCATCAAAGACAAAACCTTTTGAATATGCACTTAGCTTTTGAAAGACTATTTTTTTTTTTGTAGTGCAAAATTAGGTACTAACACTAACTTTGGAGGTCATTGTCACAAGTCTTTTCTCACTTTCTAAGTTTCCTAAGCACTAGGATTATTGATCATCCCCATTGATTCATGATCCCTTTCATTGAGTGCATTTCCACCTTGTCCATCAAGGTCTCAACTTATAAAATATTAGTCCATCCAAGATACCAATGTATATATAACATCATCGTTGTAATAAATCTCAATGATAATATGAAATATATCAATGGCATGGAATCCTATACATGTATATATCATAAAACATAATATGAAACATATTAAAGGCTAGGCATCCAACACATGTATACATCATCAATCATATCATGATAATAAATCATCATCAAGGTTCATCAATGTTGCTTAGCGATTACCAAGAATATTAATGCTTCATGCATTGTCATTATCAATATCTAAAGCATCAACAATAGCCATGCCAAACAATAAATGTATATAATATCAACCATACCATCAAGGACTAATCATCATCCAAGAATTACCAATGTTACATGGCCCATATCAAGGACATTTGATGCTAATTGAATCACCAATCAAGGAAATATCACTACCTATCACAATCTAGACAATCTCATAGGAAGTTTATCATATAGAAGAAAGCATGAGGCGGGGAGAGGGCATGGGGGGCAGGGGGAATGATGATTCTAGGACCACCATCTCCCATTAGTCAACTAGAACATAAAGAAGAGACATCATTACAACTAAGTGCATAATTAACATTTCAAATAAGGATAAGCCATTAAGGGTAAAAAATAATTCATAACTTAGGGTAAAAACCAACCCAATATGGTATTTATCCAATCCTATTATTAAACCAAAATTCTTAGTTTTAATACATATTTTTATCCTTAGCGCATTTTGGTTATGCGTTTTCCCCCACCATATGATCTAAATGCTATCATTTGATAGTTGTCGTTGTCTTGTCAACTTATGACATGGTGTAGTGTCCATTCAATGAATTGATCAACTCTTTGTCATGTTCATGAAAAATTGTGTTCATGTATTGTCGTTTCATTTTTGGTCCTGCATGACCATAGAATAGGTTTTAGAGAACGAAGTGGGTTTTGAGTTTTCGGTCCTCTGGTTCTTGGTGGTTAATCTAACATAGGAGTGGGAAATATAACTCAAGCTATTGTTTCAACTTAGAGGTTGCACATGGTTTTGCTAAAACGTTTGATGGGACCAAAGCCAAGATAGGTGAAATTTAGTTGCAGGTAAGTGAAGAATCTATAGCCGAGGCAACTGTTTTTTCACAGGAAGGTGATCGATGGTTTAAGAATATGAAAATAGCTGACATACCATGCAATTCCATGTCGGTGTCCAAGAAGTCACATTACAATGTGAAAGGTATGCCTATACAGTTATTTAAAACCCGCTGGAATGGTTTACTGTTGGTGATAAAACAATTTATTACTTGTGAAGGGCGTTATGGGTTGGTATTATTGTTTCACATATGATTGTTGATGATTTCTATAGGGTTCATGCTGAATTTACCATTCTATTTGCACTTATGCCTATCGAAAAATGCCTTTCGGACTAATTAATGTTGGAGCCACCTTCCAAAGGGAAATGGATATTGTTTTATGTGGCTTTATCAACGAGTCAGTTGTTGTTTACATAGATGATGTCACTATTAGAGCATTGCCATAAGTTCATTATTTCAGTGAACCCCAAGAAATCACTTTTTGCAGTAGAGAAGGGAAGATTACTTGTCTTTATAGTTTGAAAGGATGGAATGATAATAGACATCGAACAAACTCAAGCTATTGTCAATCTTCCAACCCTCCTTCTAGCGACATTTGTTGACGGGCATATGTGAACACACCGCCAACGGGAAGGGATGATCCAGTCGGGGGTTGTCTAAGTAACCCAAGCCGTTTGAAATAACCTACCATGACGGATTTACTACTCCGTTAGCTAGTGAAAACACTAAGGTAAACTAAGAAAGAAAAATGACTATCTATCTATATGAACCCACTATGAACATTTGCTCTTATATCTATTTATTAATATATAAATACCACAGAGTCTTATTTATATACTATACAATATTTATGTACATACACAAGGTTTGTGTAAAGCCCTTTGAAACTGAAAATTGTACTACTAAGACAGAGTTTGAGTAACACATGAGGATAAGAAAACTGTTCTAAAACTAATTAATCACACAAACAACAAAATGAATGAAAATGATTTATGATGATATAAATAAAATGACCAAAGCATTTTAAGTTTAAGTTTTTAATCATTATTCATTAAAAAAATAAATTAACCAATAAAAGATAGCTAAGCTCTTGCTAATCAACAATAAAAAGAATTGTGCTTATTTTTTTATTTTTATTTTTATTATTGTATTGTTGCTTTCTTTATTTTCTATTTGATTGAATTATTTCTGACTTGCAAACGATTGTTGAAGGGAAATTTTATCATCAGAATTATGATTGGATGGCAATTTGAAAAAAATCGAACATTTTCAATACCAAGACTTAGCTCAGTAATTGGTTTATAAGACAATTATCCTAGAAGTTCTTTGCCAGAATATTATTCTCGAAATTTTGTCAAGATCTTTGGGAAGTACGGTTACCTTTAAATTTTTTACACCGTCCTATTTCTAAAAATATCACCTCAAAGCACTTCCCCATTCTCTAGATGTTTTCTTGAGTGAAATCTAAATGTCTAAACCATGATAGAACTACCAGTTCTAAAAAGAAAATAATAGTGATCAGTAATATACCTACTTGATTATCAATCTCTAGGTACACCCTGCCCTCCTTGTCAGTTTGAAATCTTCGAATTCTATCATTATATATGACTAAGGAGGGTTGGAAGAACTTTAATGTGTGGGAAATGTGTGTAAACCCGTCAAGGTACTGAACATGCCTGTTGGTAGTGGGTAAATGTGAACATGATACCAAGACAACTTCGTTGGGATACTGAACATGCATGTTGGCAGTGAAGCAATGTTGGGTTCGAGATACGTCAGGTATGTTTTATAAGTTGATAATATATTAAAAAAGTTTATATCATGGATAGACTACTTTTGTATGGGATTAAAGTACTTGAGTGGGTTAAATGACATCCCTATCGAGGCTATGAACACCTGCTAGCAATAGTGGCCTTGTCAACGGTATTAAATTTACCTTTATAAATATCGTCACCTTTTGATCAAAACTATTCTTTGGGTTATAATCATCTATTAAAGAATTTCTTTTTTGAGTATGATTGTGCTAATATTTTTCTAAGCTGATCTTATTATGTTTAATCTTAAAGTTGTTGGAAGATTGGTTGGTGTCATTGATGTCAACCCTAGTTATTGGTTTTGGACCCCAATATTGATGAAGATATTTGGATATGAAGGAAAGTGCACGTGCAGATACAACACCCTGGATGGATATTATACATCATGTTGTTTCTGCTGGTAGGTGGCACGCCACGTGGATCCTCATGGTTGAGGAGAAATGAATTTTTGAAGATGACAAAGTGAATTGAAGAAGGAAGTATAGGTTGGCCCTGAAGATAATTAAAGAAAATAATTACAGAATAATAAAGTGTCAAGTCAGCCCTAATGTTAAAAGGAAGTGACATAAAGGGTATAAATACATATCATTATACATTCATTTTATACACATAAGTTTTTTAATGAACAAGGAGATATAATTCGAATTTCAGAGGAAATCTGAAGTAAAGAAGGTCGAATTTCAAGGGAGGATGAAGTCTCTTGGTGATGTGTTCTAAGGTATTATTTACATGTCATCTTACCATTTTCGCTATAACTTTGTTTCTAGAAAGAGATGGTGAAATTTGGAGGCTAGTGAGAAGACATATATAGGTGCCTGTGGTAAACATTTCATCTCTTTATTCTATATAATTTTGGAGATACACTCTATGGAAGATAGGGTTTTTGACTAGTCCTGAAACTAGTCATAAACATGTGTTCTCAATAAAACAATTATAACTTCTTCATAGAGAATCCAAATGAAGTGATACCAATTGCATTGGAAAGAGTACGAGATGTAGTTTTATGTGTATGAATTTCAGAATTAGATGTTAAATATTGAGCGCGAGGAATTTTGTACAGGTTAGCTCTCTTAAATAAACCATAATTGAATAAGGTCTACCATTTTCTCTATAAATCCTTTTTGAGAGGATTCAATGAGAGAAACTTGGAGGAGTTTGAGATAATACATTGAGTAATATTATATATAGGATCAGAGTATTCCAAGAAGTGAAAAAACTATAGAAGTTGAAGAAGTCTCAAGAAGCATTATCACGTTCTATGTGATGGTTGGTTGATGGTGATAATCTAATGTAAAATTTTATTATCTCTCATATATTCTTGGGTGGAAGGAAGGGGAAAGGATCGAGAGGTCAACCCTCTCTTGATATTGGAGGATTCTATATTCCTTTTGGAGGTTTATCCCTCATTTTATATTTGGAAGCTGTAGCTTCCCTTGGAAATCATTACTTCCCTTGAACAATAACTATTGATTATTTCTCATATAATGTGCATGGTGTATTGGTGCACCTCTTCTACTATTTTTCATTTCTCATTAAATATAATTGAATATATGATCTGGTTGAAGTATAAGTTGATTTTTTTTTTAATTTGTATTTGATACTAATTCACCCCCATCTCAGTATCAACAATTGGTGTAAGAGAAGGTTGCCTTCAAAACAGTTTAACCACTGGAAGGAAGATCCTAAGAAGAAATGGAAGACAACATTCCAAATGAGATTCCACCATTTGATGGAAGCAATTTTGAATACTGGAGTAATAGAATGGAAACTTACTTGAAATATCTTGGGGCATATGTTTGTTTTTCAATTGCTTCAATATACAATGCTTTGAAAAAACCAAAAACTGCAACTCAGAAGGAAGCAAGAAGGAACAACAAATTGGCAATAGATACCATCTTGGATGGATTGAAAGATTCATTGAAATCTAAGGTGGGATCATGTGCATCAACAAAAGATCTTTGGGACAAGCTACAAGACCTTTATTCAAGGGAAGAAGCAGAAGAAGCAGAAGAAGTTGAAACAAATTACAACATCTCATATTTCAAAGAAGAAAATAAAGGTGAGTTATTTTGCTTTAATTGTGAAGGAGTAGGACATGTTGAATTTGAATGTCCTTATCCAAGGATTGAAAGAGATGATACCGGAAAAGAAAATTCCAATGAAGAAGAAAAAAATCATGAAGCATAAATGATTCAACAAGAAGATGAGAATCTTAAAAAATTGAAGCATGTTGAGATTGAAAATTGAAAGCTCCAAAACATGCATAGAAAAATAACAAGTGAATTGAGTAGTTGTGAAAAGACAGTTTTAAGATTGAAGAAACAATTATAAGACTTTAAGAAACTAAGAGAAGAAACCATTTCCTTGAAAAATCTACTCGAAGAAGCAAGAATAATAGGAGAAGTAAGGAATGTCCAAATGATGAAGAAAGAAGAAGATTGTGAGAAAATTGAAGAAGAAGTTGTCTCATTGAGGAAGATCTTAAGAAACTTTAAAGTTCCGAAAGATTTAACACATCTTTGATGCATGGGTGAAACTTCATACAAATAAGATGAAAATACCAACAAGAAGGTTGAATAAATATCTACACAGACAGTTGATGAGAAGTGGACCAAGATACCAGAAAGAAGGAATGATTACAAAAGAGATGAATATCGAATAAGACCTCCTACCTTCAAGAATCAAAGAAGCTTCAATCAGTATGAAGGAAACTACAAAAGAGTAGATCATGAAATCAGATGGAATACATCACAAAGAAGGTCACTTACTCTGAGGTATCAAAATTTCTTTCTTGGTCATTGTTATACCTGCAAAAATTTTGGACATAAGGCAATTAATTGCAAAATCAATGCAAGGAACAACTATGTAAGAAACATGAATGGTGTAAATAGAAGATATGGAAATAATCGTGGATTTGTCAACATAAGTTATATTTCATTTTCCATATTGATGGACAAAAATATTGTATGCTACAAATGTAATTATCTAGGTCACAAAGAACAAGATTGCATATATATGAATGAAGATGCTCCTATGACAAATGCCCCTATGCCAACCACAATATGAAGAAGGAAAGAGATTACAAACAATAAAGATTTTCTAATAGCATTGAACATTGAATAATGTAAAGAAGAAGATGAATGGTACATAAACAATGGATGTTCTTCACACATGACCGAGGATCAAGACAAATTCATCAGCTTGAAGACAAAGGGTGGCAATGTTGCATTTGGAGATGAATCATCTGCCAAAATACTTGGAGAAGGTTTAGTAGAGCTTGGGAGGAAAAATGTAAAAGCAAATAATGTCCTATTGGTTGAAGACTTGAAGCATAATCTACTCAGTGTTAGTAAAATGTGTGATCAAGGATATACTCTCAAGTTTGACTCACAAAGATGAAAAATCAAAGAAGAAGGTTCAGGAAGATTGGTTGCAACTGCAACAAGAAGGCCAAGTAACATATACATCCTAAAACCATGAAAAATATCCAAGGAAGCAAGGTACCATAAAAATGAATTGTTATTATGTGCTATATGTTCAGGGGGAGCAGCCCCAAAGAAGAGAGTTACATTTTTCCATTAAACTCAGGGGGAGCAACCCCACCCTTTGCCATTGATGTCAAAGAGGGAGAGAAATTGGGATCATGATGACAGGGGGAGAATGAGTGTTTCCATCAATGACAAAGGGGGAGATTGTTGGAATATTGGTTTTTGTCATTGATGTCAACCCTAATCATTAGTTTTGGACCCCAAGATTGATGAAGGTATTTGGACATGAAGGAAATTTCACATGTAGATACAACACCCATCGATGGATAATATACATCATGTTGTTTCCAGTGGTAAGTGGGACGTCACATGGATCCTGATGGTTGAGGAGAAATGAATTTTTGAAGATGACAAAGCGAATTAAATAAGGAAGTACATGTCGGCCCTCAAGATAATTAAAGAAAATAATTACAAAATAAGAAAGTGTCAGGTCGGCCCTAATGTTAAAAGGAAGTGACATAAATGGTATAAATACATATCATTATACATTCATTTTATACACACAAGATTTTTAATTAACAAGGAGATATAAGTCAAATTTTAGAGGAAATATGAAGTAAAGAAGGCCGAATTTCAAGGGAGGATGAAGTCTCTTGGTGATGTGTTCTAAGGTATGTTATTTAGAGGTCATCTTACCATTTTTTCTATAACTTTGTTTCTAGACGGATTCAGATGGTGAAATTAGGAGGTTAGTGAGAATACATATCTAGGTACTTGTGGTAAAAATTTCATCTCTTTATTCGCTATAATTTTGGAGATACACTCTATGGAAGATAGGGTTTTTGACTAGTCCTAAAGCTAGTCATAAATAGGTGTTCTGGGTAAAACCATTATAAATTATTCATAGATGATTCGAATAAAGTGAGACCAATTGCATTGGAAAGAGTACGGGCTATAGTTTCTTGTGTACGGATTTTAGAATCATATGTTAAATATTGGGCATGGAGCATTCTGTACAAGTTATCTCTCTTGAATAAACCAAAATTGAATAAGGTCTACCATTTTCTCTATAACTCATTTTTTGGTAGGATTCAAGGAGATAAACTTGGAGGAGTTTCATAGAATACATTGAGTAATAATATCTACAGGATCAGAGTATTCCAAGAAGTGAAGAATTGAAGAAATTGAAGAAGTCTCAGGAAGCATTATCAGGTTCTATGTGATAGTTGGTTGATGGTGAAAATTTAATGTAAAGTTTTATTATGTCTCATATATTCTTGGGTGGAAGGAAGGGGAAAGGATGGAGAGGTCAACCCTCTCTTGATATTGGAGGATTGTATCTTCCATTTGGAGGTTTATTCCTTGCTTTCTATTTGGAAGTTGTAGCTTCCCTTGGAAATCATTACTTTGCTTGAACAATAACTATTGATTATTTCTCATATATTGTGCATGGTGTGTTGTGGTGTATTGGTCTAACTCTTCTACTATTGCTAACTTCTCATTGGATATAATTGAATATATGATCTGGTTGAAGTATAAGTTGAAAAAGTTTTTTTAATTTGTAATCGATATTGATTCACCCCCCTCTTAATATCGACAAAAGTAATATTTTTTTCAACGCAGGTTAAAATGTTATCGAAGTCTTTATTTTTTCCCGGATGTGAAGGTTTGATGATGCATAGATAACTTCTTTTCCGAGTGAGTCACCATTGTTGGAAGCCCAACTACCATCTTGTTTCTTCGATTTTTTGAAACACAAAAAATTGCAAAGAGACTTTTTGTACCCATTTCTTAGCATGTATACGACACATTGATTGTTTATGGTGATTAATTTTGTTGATCAATTGTTTTTGATTTATTTTGTAGATAGTTATATTGTGTTTACGCATTTCAATTTCATGACTGGAAAGCATGAAATTGAAATCTTTCACAAGGTCATTGATTGAACTATTTGAACTCTTTGAGCGTTCTCCCTGTGTGAGCGGAAAAACTATTTGTTTTAATTGGAAATATAAAATCATAAAGTTTTAGACCGCGATTCACTGGTGGATACAAAACCATGTTAAAATTTGTAAAAAATAACTCATAACTTATGGCAAAAACCAACGCGATATGGTATTTATCTGATCTTGTTATTAAACCAAAATTTAGATTTTTAATACATTTTTATATCCTTAGTGAATTTTGGTTATGCGTTTTCCCCCACCATATGATCTAAATGATATCATTTGATAGTTGTCATTGTATTGTCAAATTATGACATGGTGTAGTGTCCATTAAATGAATTGATCAACTCTCTGTCATGTTCATCAATAACCGTGTTCATGTATTGACGTTTAGTTTTTCGGATGGTCCTTCATGACTAGATAACAGGTTTTAGATAACAAAGTGGGTTTTGAGTTTTTGTTCTTCTAGTTCTTAGTGGTTAATCAAACATAGGAGTGAGAAATCATGGTAGTATCTCTTCACACTGTTATGTTTCGATTCACCGCTAGCTATGCAAATTCAATTGTTTATAGTTTTGCGTTTGTTCGAGCACATATTTCTTCGTTTTGTGTTATATGGTGCATAGCTCGCAAGCTGATGGACCCTATGGTTAGAGTGTAGATGAATGGTTTACAAGCATTGTTATCTCATGACGATGTTGTGGATGACCTAGTCCAATTCGGTTAGATAAAATTTATTCAGTCTTTCAAGGGTTTGAACTTAGAGGTTACACATGATTTTGCTAAAACGTTTAATGGGACCAAAGACAAGATAGGTGACATTCAGTTGCAGGTAAGTGAAGAATCTATAGCTGAGGCATCTGGTTTGTTACATGAAGGTGATCAATGGTTTAAGAATATGAAAATAGCTGACATAACATGGCATTCCCTGTTGGTGTCCAAGAATTCACGTTACAATGTGAAAGGTATGCCTATACAATTATTTAAAACTCGCTGATAGGGTTTACTGTTGGTGATAAAACAATTTATTACTTTTGAAGGGCATTATGGGTTGGCATTATCGTTTCACATACGATTGTTGATGATTTTCCAAGGGTTCAAGTTGAATTTACCATTGTATTTGCTCAAGAGCCTATGGAAAATGTTTAATTTCTATCATAGGTAGAACCCTAACCCCAAATATAGCTTGTTTCATCATGGTTTGATTCACATTTTAGTAAATGTCAAATTGGTGAACATAGGGCATACCTCACAAAGGTTTCTTTTAAGGAATGGGTTTTTTCCTTCGCAAATTGATCCTGATTCCCATTTACCTCAAGGTATTGAAGAACTTGTCTTTCCAAATATTTTTTCTTACTCTCTCCAAGATTTATGAGTTGAGGTTCAAATCTCAAAAGACTCTATCTTATCGACCAATGATCCTATCAAGTTCCCTCCTGTAACCGAAATCCTTTCTAAAAAACATGAATTCATTCCAAAGGGACCTTTGGAAGAAATCCTTAGTTGTTTGAGGAGCAGGCCACCAAACATCCTTGGTCATTCACAACCTCAGAATTCAGGGGTTAACAATAAAACTAAAAGAAAGGGAAACAAATTAAACAGGATGCTTGTGACATGGATTTTAAAAATAAAAGAAGTAGTCGAATTTTGTCGAGAATGACAAGAAACAAATGTCAAAATCAAGGCGAGCTTGTTCTGACAGTAGTAATAGAAGACACAAATTATGTCAAATATGTAGGCCTCGATTCCACCAGAGTGGGTTCACCATAGTATGATTTCGTTTCGAATCTCCCTCCGTTTCTTAGGGAACGTAAAGGATTTACAGGGATACAAAATAATTTGAAAATGATGATAGCACAGGGTAAACCTATAAAATCAGACAACAAGCATCCTCTACCGGATATGGAACATGTATATTGTGAGGAGTGCTTCACATGTATTCAAATATATTACCAGGACATCCCGTACTTGGAAGCACGTCTTAACCAGGTGTCGTCTCGAAATAGAGATTTGGAAAGAGAAAATTTGGATTTGAGAGTCAATCTGCAACAAACTCCTCCTCGGGTGAACAAGAGATCCAAGAAATCTGGGGACATCATTATTAAACACTCAACTAATGTCAATGTTTTTATGAATTCTGAAATGCCAAATTCATCTTTTTTCAATGTTTGTATTGGTAAACAAATTCTTAGATTTAATGATTTGATTGGTTTGGTAGAACATAATTTATTTTCATGTTTTTTAGACTAGCTATGGAATCATAGACTCTGTAGCTTGTCTAGAATTAGTTTATGAGATTTTCTTTTAATTACATTTTCTTTTTATTCTTTTTAGGTCTTCAAAATGAGCAAATTTCAAGCATTGATGGAATAGTGAATTATCATGAGATGCTTCTAGTTTGCAAGTTGTTTCTTTTCAAACAGTATAGAAAATAGTTTTATTGGTGTAGCTACTCTTGCAAAATTACCATGAGACTGTTGTTACAAACCTAAATTAAGGATTATTTTTGGAAAAACTTTATTTTTGAAGATATGTCTCTATCTTTTGTATATGACAAACTGATCAATGGTATGTTTTAAGTACTTATACTTTCCGAGTTACTAGGGAGAACATTTTTTTGGAACCTCGAAGGATGTAATGAATATGCTCTATGGCTCTAAAAAAAAAATCACAGTTCTTTTTATTGCTCATTAACAACGTGTTAATTATCTTTTATTGGTTAATTTATTTGTTTGAATGAATAATGATTAAAAACTTAAACTTAAATGCTTTGGTCATTTTATTTATATCATCATAAATAATATTCATTCATTTTGTTGTTTGTGTGATTAATCAATTTCAGGATAGTTTTTGTATCCTCATGTGTTACTCAAACTCTGTCTCAATAGTACAATTTTTAGTTTCACAAGACTTTACACAAACCTTGTATATGTACATAAATATTATATATTATATAAATAAGAGTGTGGTATTTATATATAATAGATATATATAGTTGCAAATGTACATAGTGAGTTCGTATAGATAGATAATTATTTTTCTTTCTTAGTTTACCTTAGTGTTTTCATCGGCTAATAGAGCCGTAAAACCCGTCAGGGTAGGTTATTTCAAACAACTTGGGTTACTTAGAGAACCCCAAACCAAATCTTCTCTTCCTATTGACGATGTGTTCACATAAGCCCGTCAACAAGGACCACCATCTTCGATTAGTCAACTAGAACATAAAGAAGAGACATCATTACAACTAAGTGCATAATTAACATATCAAATAAGGATAAGCCATTAAGTGTATAATCATGTCACACATGAATCTTATTGAACAAGGGACCATCCCATAAAGATGATTCCCATTATCAACACACAAATTCTAGCCAAAGGGTAGCCAACCCATAATACAGAAGCTTAATAATAATTAATGAGGAGAACACATCACATGTTACCAAAGTACAATTCATCACAATTAGCCAATAAGAAAAAACTCAATGAATATCCACAAAGGATGATATACTTAACCATTGGCTAATAATCCATAATCAAGAACATGTAGCATCACAAACAACCAAAATTTCATAGACTAAATATACAATTTCTTTTATTTTTTCATTGATAGTGAGGTTCCCACACTTTGGGGACGGGTGAGTCCTTATTGACCTATTTGAAAGAGACCATGCAATAGGTTCGCATAGTGCAACTATGTTTAACATGTTTCCTATTAGGAGAGCTCAAGGATCTCATGGGTATACACTCAATAACTTGACGGAAACCAAAGCCAAACACGAGACAAGCCAATTAGCTACCTACCCCCACACACATGTATGGGACATATTTCTATAATAAATTGTCCAAAAAACATAAAAATAACCTTAGGTTGCATTAGCCTTTATTATACTAAAAATCATCATTATATATATGTGTGTGTGTGGATGGTACGATCAATTTCTTTCTTCAAAACCATGAATTTAATAAATAAATAAATAAATACAATTTTTTAAAAATATTCAATAAAAATTTTGAATATATATTTATAAATATTAAATAAATAAATATATATATTTTTTCTATATTATATTTTTGAAACTGAATTTCTAAATAAATTTTATGCTTTTATATTTAATTTTATGTTTAATGGATATATACTTCCATATTAAAACCTTTAATTTTTAAAATTCAAATACCACTTCATCCAATTTTTTAAATTCAAATACCACTTCATCTGGAATATTGTTGCCTTGCCACAAAAAAAACAGCATACATACGAACTTCAAAACAGATAAGTTATGTAACGTTAAATATGAACGCATGCAAATAAGTTCATCATCAGATGGAAATAAATTTATATAACGTATGTACAACAGAATAAAACATGGAATATGGACAACAGAATAAAGCATGGAATATGGACAACAGCACAACAATATATAAAAGTTTGGATGACACTGACTCTGTGCTTTTTCTGGAATATGGACAAGAGCACAACAATATATAAATGTTTGAAAAGTTTGTATGAGACTGACTCTGTGCTTTTTCTTCAAGAGGGTTTATATATTAAGCCAGTCACATCAAACTCGTGGACAAAAAAATAAA
This sequence comes from Picea mariana, assembly GCA_032191745.1. Taxonomy (NCBI): domain Eukaryota; kingdom Viridiplantae; phylum Streptophyta; class Pinopsida; order Pinales; family Pinaceae; genus Picea; species Picea mariana. The sequence continues at coordinate 238,552 of JASDQU010735475.1, forward strand.
GCATGGAATATGGATAATAGCAAACAATATATCTATAAAGTGTAAAGTTTGTAGGTAACTGATTGTGTGCTTTTTCTGCAAAATGGTTTATATATTAGCACAATCACATTAGAAAAGGTGGGTATACACCTGAGGCATTTTAACCTAAAATTTAAGTTCTGATATAACAATAAACTCTCGAGGATAATTATTGTCGAGAAGAAACAACTCTGTTTAATTTTAATTTTAATAATAGTTGTATGTTAAAAACAATTGAGATAAAATAAATAAGTAAAAATAAATCAATTTAAATTTGTTATAATTTGAATTGTTTTTTTGGTTTGGTAATTTGTTTGTGATTTGTAGTATCAGTACCAATTCTTGGTAATTCTTGGTATGGTTGAAATTTTAGGTGTTTTTTCTTAACTATTCAAGTTTCATAAATGGGTGGTTTGAGTGGTCTTAGAAAAAGAATTTGATTATATAGATTTTTTTGTATTGCGCTTTTATATCTATTTTGTTATTATTGCATTTTCAGATCAAAAATTATAATGTATCTAAATTGATAATGTAGCAATATATTTTGTTATATTTTGTTTGAGTATATATTTTGTTTGAGTTTAACTAGACTGTAAATTCTTGTTATTGAAACCCAGTTACAAAGTTCACTATTGATTTTGTGGCCTTCAGATAACTGCAATCATGTTAGGGATAACCATGGTTTTTGTAACTGCAAAACCAGCCATGATTTTAGAAGACAAAGTAACCGGATTGGCAAATACAACAAGTACATGTTTAATACCGGTGAGAATGTAATAATATATAATGACAAAAGTTGTGTGTGTTATAAAGTCTTGGACAATGGCTATACAATAGTTGAAAAAATCGAGATGGAGATGGAGGTGTTTTACAATTCAGTATGGGGAAGATGGAGATGTTATCAAGTGATGTTTGAAGAGTTTGTCGACCTTAGTATGATGATCAGTTTGTTTGTCACTATGAACATGTATGTTTGCATGGACAATTACTCTTACAATTAAACTTTAGAATTTTTTTTATAAAGATTTTCAATTTTTCAAAATTTTGTTGCATTCAAAGTAATTAGATGCTTTACAATTCAATATGGGAGAGATGGGGATGTTATCAAGTGTTGTTCAATTAAATAATTTAAATAATAATAAAAAAAACTTAATTAAAAATAATTGTGATTATAAATAACAAAAACTAAATTAAAATCAAATCATGTTAATGATGTGTCATGTAACACAGTCAATCATTCATAAATTTTGTTTTTATTGCATAACTATTCAAACTTTCTTCTTGAGAAGTTTGCTTACCGAATAGGCAAGAAATGTAAGTCCATACCAAAAAACCTGACATGTGAGTTAAGTCGTGGAGTGAAGGATACGTAAGGTGTAGGGCCCTCATTAACTAGGGAGGGTGGAGAAGCGAGATTGCAAGAATAGTCAAGAAAGGTAAAATCCGTACCAAAAAACAATACGTAAGTCGTGGAGGGACGGATACGTAAGGTGTAGGGTAGGGCCGTCATTGACTCGGGAGGGCAAACAAGGATAGGGTTAGGATCATGACTTTAGTTACACGTGATTCATTAATTTATTCGAGATGGGTTGAATTTTGTGGCTTGCTCGGAGACAAACTTTGTCATGATGGATCAACCCCAAAGGGTGGGGTTGTTAATTAAAATAGTTTGTGTTTTGAGGATTTAATTAATGTGTTGTCTTAGTTGTTTTACTAAATAGTTTTTTGGTTGAAATTAACTATATAAATTTGAAAGAAATCATTATTTTTTGTTGTTTAAAATCTATTTTTGAATGTAGAAATGGATTCAACATGATAACAAACTTTGGGACACTTAGATTATATAGAAATAATCACTTAAATATGTGGATCTAGCAATTTCTAGTTGAATTTCGGGCAAATGTCCTTGAAAAATATGGCCAACAAAAAATAATTTGGTACAACCTTTAGACTACTGCTTTAACTAATGAGGGGTAAAATAATAACAATGTGTCGACGGATTTAAGAAAATAAGTGTAAAGAGACTAATGCGGGGTAGAGTAATAACAATATGTTGATAGATTTAAGGAAATAAGTGTAGAGAGAATTATCCAATTTATTAAATCAATCAGAATATGAAAGAATTGTGAAATAATAATAATAATAGTAATCTATTTTTAAGGTCACGGCCCAGCCAGCACACCAAATTGGTGTATGAGACCCCCTTGTTTGTGGGACAAGGGACCCCCCTCCGCCCAACGATTTGACTGGTAAAGTCTATGAAGGTATACATACCCTATCCCATTGTTAGTATAAAAGAAGACTTGCAATGAGGCAAGGCTTCTAAGTCATGTGAAAATCCTTCTAAATTAAGTCATGAGAACAATTGCATCAAGAATGGGCATCAAGTATGGGAGTTTGGTCATATTCAATGGGAATAATACAGATTGGAAGATGTCTAGAGTCCTTTCTTTAGCAGCTATGTGTACACCCACAAGTTTTTGTGTCAATCCTTATAGAAAATTGAGACCACTTGCCATCTTTCAACTATGGATCTGTAAAATTGAAGGGATAATTGAAACCTTGACTTCATTAAGGTTTAATAATCATCAAAAGATGAAATCTTTCTATGTCATGTTTGATTTCCATTTGAAGCATGCAGATTTTGTCTGATGTATTCGTGTTATTATTGGGAGGTATGAAGTTATGTTAAAAGTTCAAATAACATTTCCCACCTTTCTATATAGAATTTCTTTGGTGACATGTTGGTTTGAGTATAACTCTTTTGCCAATAACCTACGATCTCATTGGCATCAACATCATCATTCATGGCTTCAACATATGTTGGTTTCATGGACTCGGTGAGTTTTCCTCCACAAGCTAGGTAACCATATTGCCCAAACTATTGGTTAACTTCACATGGTCGAAAGGAGCTAGGGTTTGAGGGATGAAGGAAGATATTCAACTTGTGGACTATTTCAAAGAAATCATACGTAAAGATGATTTTTTTTCTAATTACCCTAGTATCACTACGTTGGTGGAAAGACTCCCTAAGGCCTTGGGGGATAAAGAGGGACAATATAGTGCGCAATCCAAATTTAGGGTAAGTGGTTCAATTAACAATCTAGAAGGAGGTGTTGTGGCTCATATGTGTGATTCGTTTTTGAAGACTTGATGTCAGGATTCATATTTTCCCTTGGAGGAAAGTCAACAAATTTATTTAGAAAGATGGGATGGTTCCACTGTGTGAACAACAAAGACATTTAGCTTCGAGGTCTTGGAAGGAGTAATCCTTAAACCTAGGAAGCACCCTTTATACTCTATGTTTCTATTTCCTATGCTAGATTGTGGAAGATATAAGGTTTTAGAGGTTGGAGATGGTGATTTTATAGGTGGGAAGTTGGAATTACAACATTTGCAAGGAAAGACAAGGGTGAAGGAAGTGAAGGGAAAGAAGCGTGGAAGGTGCTGGAGATTTGGGGGAGTGGGTTTTCCTTGGTGGTCGGTGAAGATATGGGTGTAAACTATATACTTAATTTGGCAGGAAAGACTTTGGTAGGGAAATTCATAGGTTTGAGGTTGAGTTTGGAATAACTTGGAAGTTGGATTCAACAAGTGTGGGTTCCCTTTTTTGGCTACAGTCCATCTTTTCACATTATCTCCCATGGATGGATGGGGTTCTTATTCAAATCCAAGGTGGAAGATCTATTCATTACTAAAGGAGTATGTTTCATGGATAGTTCTTTCCTATCCATGAAGCCATCACATCCTTTATTTGACGCTAAAGACAAGTTTATGTAGAAAAAATAGTCTTGTTGAAGCTTCCTGCCTTACCCATGGATCTCTAGACAATACAATCCCTTACAAATATTGGGAATTTTCTTGGTAAGACACGTCTAATTGTTGATAAAAATTTTAATAGTAATGTCAGGTTTGTGGTGAGATTGCTAGTCGAGATAGAAGTAAGCCTTAGTGTGGATTTGGTAATGGGTGGTTGAAAATATTCCCAAATTATTGATTATAAAAACACCCCATTTAGATTCAGAAGGTCTGAGCATGCCTATGGCCACATGCACAAGGATTGTGACAACATTTTCTTCAAAAAACTTTGGTAGAAGAAGGAGGTCTCGACTAAAGATTGTGTTAGGGAGGGTAAAATTATGGATTTGATACAAAGGGAAGATGCATAGAAATGTGATTCGGAGGTTCATTGCTTAGTCTATATCCTAAAGGGAAATATTCAGGACATGACAGACAACATGGAGATCGACCTACGGGTTGGGGACCTTTGTATACCCTTGATTATGGGATCGTGATTAGTGTTGGGGAAAAATGGTCATTGTCTTAGGAGCTCATGTTGGATTAGTATCCTTGGAAAATAAGAACGATTGCAAGAAATATCTAGTAATGGAGGATCTCAAGATTTTGAGTAAGTCCAATACATTGCCTCTTAATTTGTTTATGAATTCGTCTGCATTTCAAAATATGGAATAAGTAGAAAAGTGTCAAGTGAAATCAAATTAGAAGGTTATATTTAGTGGTAGGATGGTCTCTCTATCGAGTGATTTGAATTTGTCCAGATGGGTTGTGAGCAGGGACTCCTGTGATATCTAGTCATGTGAGTATCTTCATTATGTTGATAAGGAAAATGCTATAGGTGGAGGGACTTGTCGAGTCACCTTGGAGACCTCTATGAGGGGGGGAGGGAATTACATCCTATGTCCAAAGAGGGGGATTCCCCCACTAGTTTTACTAGATTCTTCAGGATTGGGTTTGGAATCCCCAAAATACGTAGGACCTCTAATGGTAGGCATGGATTCAACTTTGAAACTAGCTCATGAGAGAGTAATTAAAGAGGTGAATCAAGGTAAACAAAGTTTGATTATAAGGGCCCTCAGATAAATCTTAAACCCTTCCTTAGTGTCCCAATGAAAATACTTTCAAATAATATGAGAAGTCTAGGGGGAAAGGCAAGATATTGAACCTCAAGCGATCGGTGGAGTTAGAAAAACTATAGATATTTCTAATACAAGAGACAATGTAAACGGGAGACTAGTTTATATATAAACTCAAAAAGTATTTGGGGGGATGGGAATTTCTTGCTTTACATTCAAAAGGGTTTTCGTGGGGTTTGATTACTGACTGAAATCACACTGTATCCCTTATTGATACTTTATATTTCCATTCAAGGCTTTTCATAGAGGTATACACTAAAATTTTGGGCTTGACTCTAACTTTACTAAATGTGTATGGGCCTTACAAGGGTAAGAAAATTTATTGGGAAAATTTATTTTCTTTTCAATTTTGTAATGTTGATAAAATGATTATTGGGGGGGAATCAAACCTTCCCCTGAATAGAAGGGATATATGGGGGTCAAGTGCTAGTGATCCGAAAAATACTTAGATGCTAATTATTCTTTAATACACATACACATCTACTTGATCTTCGAAATAATAATGATCGTTTGACTCATTGCAAAATACATGTGAAATAACTTATCTATTCAAATTCACTTTAATGATAAATAACTTTCAATTAACTGAGCGAAATAAAACAACAATACCAAAAGCACATACATAAGTTTGTTATCGGATTTCACCCAATTTGGGCTACGTCTCCAGGTCCTCTTCCAATAGAGACCTCTTTATTATTGCTCAAATGCTTGTTTTTTACAATGACCTCTTTACATGTTGCTCAAATTCAGAAACAAAGTGCACCATTAAATTCCTTGTGAAATTTCGAGATAAATGAGTATAAAGTTCATAAATTTTGTCAACGAACCTCTCAACACGCATTACAATGAAATCCCAAGGTATTGATACCTTTGGCACAAACCTCAAGACAATACCCATACTCTGCATTTGTGTGTGTCCTTGCCTCAGTCCACTCATCCTTTAAATAGGGCGTCAGGATCAACCACCACTCAAAACTATAGGCATACATTAAATGTGATTTGTTGAAAATACATAAAAAAAGCACCCTTATCACAATTGGTTAAAACATTGGAATGTTATATAGTCGGTCGCAGGGTCAAACCTTGTCAGCCACACTATATATAGAATTTTGTTGTAACCATATGGAATATAGTTATGGTACATAATAAAAGTTTGAAACCTCCCACGCGCGAATATAGGCATGGGTTATATGGAGTTTTGATAAACCATGGGATAGGGGCTTTATCCCTTGACCCTTTTTGCTGCCGAATAAACTTTGATGAAAACTTAAGTATTAATGACATGCGTAAGGTTATAGGAGGTCACGAGTTTGACCCTCATCAAATCCTATAATTTTAATAGACATGAACCATTAATGGCCATTGGGAGGTTTCCATGTGGAAGCCTCTCACTGGTCTATCTTTGACACATGTCAAACTGTAATTGGTCCAATGTATTGCATGCATGTTGAGTCACCTACTAGGTTGATTGTACAGTGTGCCATGCGGTGCACCATGTTTTCCATGTCAACATCGTATAGATGTATAGTCGTGCAATGTGTCACCCTTGTAGTGGTGACACATGTCACCTTTGAGCCTTTGAATTTTTCCTAGTTTGACCTAAACTTTGACCAACCATAACTTTTGCATATGAGCTCTATTTGAGGGAATGTTTTCACTATTGGAAAGCTATCATCGATATCTACATAATGATGTAGTTTTCGAGAGCATGAGATGATCAAATTTTTAGCAGTTATGAATCCTTTTGGAACTCTGTGAGTATTTCAAATCTTCCTAGACCTCTATGAGCATTACATATCCTCATGGATTAGCTAGAGTGGATAGATTAGTTAGATTCTTCCATAACGTGTTTAATCAAGTAGGAGTTGTGGACATCGATCCAATTAAACTCAATCCAACTTGGAGCAATAATAAATCACATGTATATTGTGTTTCTAAGATTCTTGATAGGTTTCTTATCCATGGGGATTTTATATAGAAGATGGAAAGGTATTAGTCATGGGTAGAATCCAATATCTGCTCAGATCACTTTCCACTTGTTTTGGAATTGGATAAAAACTATCCAATGTTGGGAACCCCTTTAAAGTTTAATCCAAGATGGGCTAGTGAGGAGGCATTTTAGGATCTAGTTAAGGTAGGATCGTTCATACAAGGGATTTACTTGTGAACAATTTGTAAAGGACTTGAAAATAATTTCTGAAAAGGTCATTGAATGGGCAATAAAAAGACACAAAGAAAGGGATGGTGAGATAAAATAAGTTGAGAATAACTTGTAATCACTTTTTTATACTAATCTAGAATGTGAGCTCAATGATGAGGAGTAGGTCATTTTGAAGGATTTTGAGTCAAAAAAAGGAAACTAGATAGGGAAATGGAATGGAGGCTCAAGAGTAGAGCTACCTGGATTGAATTGGAGGATGAAAAGACCAAATTTAAAAACAACTTTTCCAATCATGGAAATAGTGTTGATACAATCTAGGAACTAACCAACAAGGAAGGGAGGAAGGTCAACAACTTCCAGGATCTGGTTGAATTAGGAGTGCAACATTTTGAGGAGGTGTTTAAAGAACCTAACAGAGAAAACATAGAAGAAATTCTCAAAGTAGCATCTTATTTTTTTATATTGGTTGGGGAAGAGGAGAATGAGAGAATGTATAGGGAATACAAGGGGGAAAATTATTTATATTATTAACTCCATTAAGAAATTGTTGATGGCCAAATATGACCATATTCAACATTGGGGATATTGCCCGATGAGGGTCCCAATTAGACCCTTTTCCGTTGAAATGGTGATTCCGACTGATTATTTTTGTCTTCAGTTGCCTGTGTCTTAACCTAAGGTCTAAGATAAGTTAATTTATATGTGCGCACGTGCACACACACACACACACACACACACACACACACACACACACACACACATGCTAATGTATGATTTTACTTATTTTTATCAAAAAGAGAAAAGAAAAGGGATCTCTGTCTTGTGGCATTCTTATAAGAAAACAATCCTAAGGATGAAACAAAGGATCAACTACACCATACTAGATTTCACTCCTGTGAAAGGAGAATTTACAGACTAAATACAAAGGAAGATTAATCCTAGGATGCAAGAAATCAAAAAGAAAATATAATCTATTCTATCTTGATTAGGACATGATATAGATCTCATCTAAACCAAGAGCCAAGTTATAAAAAGAAATGAGAGAGAACTGATATTGAATTCAAGATTAAGATTTATTTGCAAATCATAGAAACATTCCATATGATTTGCAAGTTATTCACATGAATATGTAATGTAATGGATTAAATAAATAGTTATCTAAGTCAACCAAAACATATACTTAAACTCAATAAAATGGATTCAATGGAAAATTTACTATGATATTGAAGAAGAAATTCTTTCATTGCAACAATAATTAAAACAAAACAAGATTGCAGTTAAATGATAAATAATTATCATTAACTATAATCAAATTTCCATGAATCTATACTCAAATTTTGATTCAAAATATTTTCCTCTCTGTAAAGATAACTTTAAGAAATTAACGATTCAAATAAAAAATGAATTAACAAGAAGAAGTAATAACAAATTTGTAAATCATATAGTAGTTCAAGTTAATGAAATTTTGTTATTAGCTTCAAATAAATCAGGTCATACACAATCCTCAAGAATCCCACAGAAAGAGAATCCCTCTAATACAATAGTGTAATCAAGTGTTTTTTTCCTTGTAGAATTACTTCCCCTAGTTTCAGATATCTAGAACCTGTAACATCTGCCCTCTTTTGAATTTTTCCTTCTTCTCTTATAATAAAAGAGACTCCTCTTAGCTAAAACTAAAAACTAAAAGGTAGTTATCATAAAACATTTTTAATTCTAAAACTAAAAATAAAAACTCAACCAACTCCTAAAAAAATAGAAATTAGTTTTTTTTTTCAAAAATAATTTTGTAATTATTTGATATTAAGCTTATGATTTTCCTTGAAATTTATGTACAATTGTTGGTCAAAATCCTTCTTTGTACACCTATCATCATAAATTAAAACTGATTAATAAAAAAAACAAAAACAAAAATAAAAATCAGGGACAACTACAAATTTTCAAATTTTGTAGTTGTTCTTAAAAAAGTGAAATTGAATAAATTAAAAAAAAAATTAATTCAAATATGTTCAAACCAACATCTAAATTAAACACTTGACATTTAATGAGACTCATTTTCATAAATCTGAAATAAAAAATATTGATTAACGAAAAAAAATCAATTGCCAACAAACTTTTTGATCTTAGCATATTTTTCCCTGAATTCTAGTTTTTTCTTACCAAACATGCATAACGCTATAATACCGTTATTCTTATCATTCAAAGAGTCATAGACAACAAAATTTATTATTTTAAAAACTTGTATAGCAGATGGAGGAATATGCTCGTGCTCATAAATTTTATAGAGATTTTTAGATTCTCAATGAAAATTTCGGAATTGTGTTTTAAAACAAATTTCAAGCTCTAACTTGTTGTAATATGTTTCATGGTTTCTTGAGCAGTTTGAAGATGAGATATATTTATTTCAATAATCCCAAATGATTTTGTAGATTCGACCTGCAAAATAAATTCATATAATGATAGAATAAATTATAAATTTCAAAATCAAGATTTGCTCATAAATTTTCCTCTAGTTGGTTCACGGGTGCAACTTGAAAAAATGCCTTCCAATGGACCAAGGATATCTCCAAAAATACTAATCAATTTCGGAAAATCCTCACAAGTCAATTAAATTCATCCATTATGAGAAAAAAACAAGTTTTATTTTTCTGAAATTCAACATGGTTTGATCAGAAACTTAAAATGTAATTTGTGAGTTTGTTCATATTTCGTCTAAATAACTCAAGAATTCAAGAATAGTCAATAGCACATCAAATCATTCAATATTATAAATAAAAGGTATAAATAGAGAAATCATACTTTTATTTTCAATATCTGAAACTTGCAATCCCCAAATCGCAGATTTCCTCATTGAAACTAAGTACAAAACTTGATCCATTTGGTTTTGGATCTAGAAAAAAGGTGGTTTGTAATGTACCCCAAATTTCCCAAATATATTTTTTTTTGTTAGAGGACATTAAATTTACTTGACTCTCCAACATTGATTGCGACACAAAGATAATCCATTAAATATATCTTTATTCTTTTATCGTATGCATAGTATAGTTAGCGTCGTTATTGGATTAGAATCATACACTTATTTGTTATTGAAGAAAATTGCGACCAGGACTGTCATGGCCCTTAGAATAACCACCATGTCTATGTTAGGAAATGTTATCCATATTACATTGCGTAATAGACTATCATTAATCATATATTGTCCACTTCTACATAACTCTCCTAACTCTGATAAACAATATAGACTATAACTATAGACTGTCGTATAGACTATCCACAACAATAACACTAAACATAACGATATATATCATTTATCATATAGGCTATCATATGGACACCATAAAAATAACACTATCCATAACAATATATATATCCTTTAACATATAGACTATTATATGGATACCATAACCCTAATACTATCCATAACAATATATATATCGTTTAACATATAGACTATTATGTGGATACCATAACACACACACTATCCATATCAACTTATGACTTTAGTATAGTTTAGCGAACATATATCTATACATAATGTATTGTATACCATGACAAAGTGAACATATACCTATACCTAACATAGGTAATCCATACCCGACTATTAGCATAGTCTTTTCGTTCTAGGGTTCGACTCTTAGCATGAATCAACAATTAAGTGGTTCAAAAACCATTTATGGTGGATGACAGGTCGGGTCATGTAGGTATTTACTCTTGGCTTGGTTCATTAATGGTGAAGCATGTCTTGTACCTTCCACGATGATGCTTAGGTGAACATGCCCAATGCAAGCTCGCCATATCCTCGACTTCACATGGCAGAGGTAAGGGTGTGTACCGGGCGATTTTACTCCTCTAGTGAGGACCTCTAGGTAACATTCATTCATCGTTATTTCCCCCTTTGGTCTTGTAACACAAGTTTTGTCTCTGTGTTGTAATATGACTGATGCGTTTGGTGGGGTTCAGCTCTGGTGCGCAATGGAAAAAAGGGTCAACACATACCTAGGGTTCTCTATGCACCAAGGTGAGTAAATGATTTCATTGTTTATGATATCTATGAGAAGTATTTCATGATGTATTCTCTGTATGATGCCAATGTAATTAGTTGAGAACTCAATGTAACAGACCTCATGTTTCCATTTCTCTGTTTGAGGGTTGACAATTGCGCCCCTATATGCATTTGCTACCTAGGATTTCCACTGGTTTTATGGTTCCAATTATAAGTTAGATGAGAGGAATTGAGACTTAACGATTGGGTTTGAGGGTTAATGTATTTTCTCTTGGTTGGCCATCAGTATTCAAGCCTATTCATTACAGTCCTTTCCCAGTCGGACCGTGGCCCAAATCATTTAAAGTTAAACCCTCTGCATTTTATTTTATTCGTCATTGTAATACAATTATTCTTACCGTATGGGACTCATCCAGAGATCCCAATACTTTCTATGATGCTTGCTATTATTTAGACTTGTCTGTTGTTGACACTCCGTAGGAAAATTTTGTATTTACCTTCTGTGTAGATAAATAGTAGTATTAACCCTCTGTGGGAAATTTTTGTGCTTACATTCTGTGTATATAAATAACAATATTAACCCTCTGTGGGGAATTCAAAATTTACACTCTGTGTAAATATATGGAAATATTAACACTCTATGGGAATTTTTTGTATTTACCTTATGTGTATATAAATAATAGTATTAACCCTTTGTGGGGAATTTGTAATTGACGCTCTGTGTAAATATATGGAAATATTAACACTCTATGGGAAAGTTTCGTACTTACCTTCTGTGTATATAAATAACAGTATAATCAAGATTTATTCGTTTGAAACAACATTTTCTTGTACCCTCTAGCTGTAAAACAATTTCTCTACATGGAAGGATGGTCTCATGGCCACCTCAACAACATCGTTTTCTTTATCTATAGTTATGAATTTAATTCGTTTGTGGAAAGCCTTGCCTATGTCGACCACTATGCACTAGAAAACAAGATGGTATCATTGTTTAATCCACTGTTGATTCGAAAGTTGTATGATTTGAACACGGTTTTGCATAATTAAATTTTAACCTATGGATTTTGTTCTTACTGTATGTTTATATGCACTCAAACTTTCAGATTTTACCATTCAATAATGTTGTTTAGATTTTAATGATCTATTGTGAATACACACAGGTCACATCTTATGTGCCTCTTATGAATATGTGATTATATAGAAGTAGCATCTTATGCGCCTCTTTAGATTATAATGAACTAATGTGAATATACACATGGTTTGGAGAATTAATACAATATGTGCTTCCATGTTTTATTAATCTATGCAAGCTCTATATTGATGATAATTGCTTACTGTCGTTTTCTTTATTTTTATAAATGAAGTTTTATGCACTGGTATGTGAAATTAATGATGGGGCCCTTTTATGTTTTGCGAGGGTACCCATCAGTCTGTTTTGGGTCCACTCCTCCTCCTCCTGGATCATGGACAGATTGTTGCACAAGGAACAATAGGTGATTTGGTTTCGTCAGGACTCAAGCTAAGTTTTGTCCTTGGCTTAATCTTATTTTTTGATTTCCATAGAATTAAAATGATAGCATAGTTTACTAAACCCTCATTTTTTCTTCTTTTGGAGGTTGTGCAAATCGAGGTAATCAGGTGAAGGAAACATCTTGCTCAAAAGGTATTCGAGTTCTGATATATGTGCACATTGACTTCGATTACATAAATATTATGTGTATACTTTCTTAGAGCTTTGTTTACAATAAAAGGTTGTGGAGTTTTTTGGTCTATGGTACTTAGACTATAATACTTTGAACAAGATTCATTTGAATGTGACATCTACTTTTAAAATACACTTGTAGTCTACTGAATCACTATCTTTCTATGGTAATAGATAATATAAAGGATATATTCATACTGTTATCCTTTTATCTATTTTTACATATTTTCAAATTGATAAGCACCCATCTATGTTTATTCCTTATTACACCATTTCTCTACAGTGATTGTTATGTAGATATTTGAATAGCAATTTAAAATATATATAATTCAATGGTCAATAGGAATATAACAATAGTTCTACCACTTCTTTATGTATGAGCATATGCATATATATTGTTGGACAACTGAGAGGGGGGGGAGTGAATTAGTTGTTACCGTGCTTAAACAATTATACTTATTCAATGATAATCATAATAATGCAGGAAGGTAGGCAATAGAATATTCAACATCAATCACACACATGAAATATATAGAGACATATATTTCTTGAGGAAACCCATAAATGGAAAACCTCTTCTTCTTGATATGATAAGTAATATTTATTTTCTGTACATTATCATTCTTATGAGAACCAATTGATTGTGAGGATACCACCTTTGTTTTGCAAGCTACAACTTGCTGAGAGCACCAACTCTTTGATTTCTCTAGCACCCATTAGAAGGAAGCACCAACTCCCTAGTTTATCTAGCACCCACTATAAGGAAGCACCAACTCCCTAAGTGTTCCAGCACCAACTGGATGGAATCCCCAACTTCCAGGCACACACACCAACATGTATAATAGGGAACAATAGTTCTCCCTTGCACCACCATGCCACCCTGGTATTTCTGGTTGCAACTAGATGGAAGCTACAACTCCCTGTGTTCAAGCACCCACTTGAAAATCCGAGGACACCAATCCTCCCTAGCACCTCCCAACCACCCTGAGTATAAAAAATTCATTACTTGAGACTTATTACAGTGATACATTGCTTATCTATAGCTTACCAGTCTCATCACTTCTCTGCTACACTCCTATGCTCTTCCTGCATCAGTGTCTTCCTGCTCGGGTCATTCTTTGTGCTTTATGTTCTTCTACTCTATCTTTGCATGCACACCTTGGTTTCATATTCCTCTCTTCCTCTCTCAGATATGCATCTCTATTCTATGCGCTATGCCTCTTCTGTGCATTTTGACTGCTGCACACAACATGCTTTTTCCCCATGTAAAATTAATCTCAATAGAAGAAACCTCCTCTTCTTTGTTCTATGTATATTTATAATGCCCAGTCCTTTGCCAGATAATAAACCTAAATATTCATCCCCTCTGGTGATTACACTTAGTCTATTCTTCATCCATGGCCATTATGATAAGACTCTTTGGCTTCTCTGGCAGCTACAATCTTCGACTCTTTTCCATCTGTCAATCATCTCTATTTTGGGTCTTCATTCCACTGATAGATACCTTGAGACTCTTCATCTCCTCTGGTGATCACCACGAGATTCTTCAAATTCTCTAGAAGGTGCAATCAGTCATTTTATGTAGTTACAATCAGTCTATCTCTAGCAATTACTGAGAGAACCTCTGTGCACTCATGTCTTTGGTGCCTTTTTGTTTCTCTCTAAGAAATATACACATTGGGTGATAACTCTTCTTACTAAGCCCCTACCTTCCACATGATCGCGGTTGTGACTAGACGCCTATCCAATAGGCGCTTTGTGACTTCACATTTCGAGATATCCAGCTGCGAGTTGCCTTGATCTTCCCAACTCGTGAAACTCCGAAATGGAGCCCAACGTTGCTAGCTCCTTTCCCAATATTCTGCTGATTAGACCACAGGCTGTGACCGATCACTAATCAAAAGGGATCTTTGTAGTTTTGGTGATCACTGAAGTAGAGACTAGTGACATGCTAGGTCCTCCCTTAACTTTTCGTTGATGTGACCTTTCCCTATGACCGTGGGCCAAATATTTCGAGCTCTTTGCAATTTTGTGTTTCGCGACTTCGTGTCTCATCTCCCTGGACAATCAATGTTCCATATCTCTTCTCAATCTGATGACTCATATCAAGTCGCGATTTCGCATTTCGTGACTTTAGGAGTCTCCTTACCTCCATTCTTTCGATACCCAAAATAGAGATGAATCTAGATCGACGGTCTAGATATTTTCTTTGATCAACAGTTGTGAAGAAGTCATGATTTCATGTTTCACTATATTTGCAGACTGCTTGACTAGTTCTCCCGTTTCACTATTCTAAATATATGCTCATCTGCTGCCACATGTATTCCTTGATGATGGATGGTCCCCCTACTTTCGAGACTTTGTAAGCCCACTTCACCTTGCACTTAAAGGTCGTGCATGTTCTTCTAGATCCAATGATGGTCAGTCCTCATGCTCAGATCTTATGGATCAGATCTGTACTCCTCCTCTGCACTTCCTCTGGTCATTGGACTCTGATCTAACGAACATTGGGTTTTTGGGATTGGTGATCCAATGACCATTGTGAGTCCTCCTCCTGAGCTTATGCATCCTCCCAACTTGGAAGAATTTCTAAGTGTCAAAGGTTATGCAACCTTTGATCCTTCTATGAGCCTTGATGTATGGGATCTCTTCGGCGCGTCTCAGAACACTATCTCTCATGAGATTTGGAAAAATTTTCCCTCGGCCCTTGCACTTTGCATGCAACTATGCATTATTCCTCCTGAGCTTCTCGAGCTTTCTCTTATGAGTCTTCATTGTTGTTATTTCCATGCACACTCTACCTTTAAAACTGCCAACATCGATGTTGTTCTTTCCATCAATGACAAACACACTATGCCTGTAAACATTCCAACAATCTCCCCCTTTGGCATTGATGGCAACCCTGAATGACTCAATATTCTTCTTAGAACTCCAATTGTAGCATTCAGACGAGGCCTTTTCTCCCCCTTTGACATCAATGTCAAAGAAAACATGCTCCCCCTGAGTTGTTGTAGTACTTGTCGGAGGTATCATATATTCAACCAATACATACTCCCCTTGACAGGATGGACTCTCTTAGGTGAGAGTCCATGTGAGATTTTTTCCACAAGAAAATAATAAAAAAACATAGAGTTTGCCAAGTGCTCGAAGATACGGGTGTCAATGATGGCACAACTATATTTCAATGGTGAGTGTAACATTGGTTATTGGAATATTTGACATGTCGAAAGCATCTAGCCATGAAAAGGAGCCACCAACAGTGAGATCTTACTCAAGCAAGTAAATACAAATAAACTCTAACTCTATGGCATGCTACATTACAGGCTTCCAGATTCCACGTGAAAGAGCATGTGTTAAAGGTTCCAAAACACAGCTAACAACCAAGTGTCAAAACAATATTGCAAAAGATGATTTGGGTATCCAGTGTTGCATAGTTTGAGGTAAATCATGTTGAGACCGTTATTGTCACAAGACCATGCTTCCAGAAGCAGATTTCGACATTCTTTTGTTGCAGAGATTGAAGTTCATTGCAGAACTTGAGGTATTCATTGTTAATTGATTTCAATGTTTATATCGAGCCACGATGGAAGGCCATGGAACACAAAATAGAATGCTAGGTGTCTGATTTACAAGATGGGGAGCTTTGTATCTGGGATTTATCTCTTGAAGACACGATTGCAAGGATCTAGCTGTCGAATACATACATGCAGGTGTCAATAACATCCAAGGAATCGTTGTCTCAGAGACAAATGTTCACATAATTGTTCGAGGTGCTCGAAGTAGCTTGGAAAAATACCTTCAGAGCAAGAGTAATTGAGGACACACCATACTAATGCTTAACAAATCAACAAAGAAGAGGGACTTCGGAAAATACGGGAAAGTCCTTATTCTGAACAAGATGATTCAATTGATAGAGAAATATGAATGTGCCTATCAAGAGATGATAGCTCATCTTCCACTTTGTTCTATTTCATCTCCCAAAAAGGTATTGGTTGTTGTAGGAGGCGATGGGAAATTCTCTAAGAAATATGTCAACACAGTTCAGTGGAAGAAATTGATATATGTAAGATTGATGAAATGGTTATCATTGTATTCAAACAGTTTTTCCCAAATGTTGCTTTAATCTATGATGATTCCCATGTAAGGCTTCATATTGGTGATGGAATTTCCTTTTTGAGGAAATATGAGGCTGCAGAGGCCCCAAAGGAGCAACATTGAAGATCAGCAAGCTGAGAGAAAATTCATTTTTGCAATTTTGAAAGCTAGTTTTAAAATAGATCTTTCGGTGGCTTAAGTGAGCTTTCACAACTATTCTTAGCCACTGAAAGTAGAGATTTCTGTGGCTTACAGGTTAGAATTTTGACTCTTTAGCCACCAAAAGTGCAGAGAAGAGAAGAGAGGCATTATTTTTTCACAGATCCAAGTTCTGTCATTCTAAAATGCACGAGGATGGTTTCTGAATGAAAGTTATAATTAAGATCATTGGATTTAGTGCTCTGTTCCAGTTTTGAAGGTGTCGATAAGGTGGAAATGATAAATCTTCTTGTCTATTTTTGGGAAAAGATGACTTGTCTGCCAAGGTGGCATTTTCGACCTTATCCATTAGCCTTTGAAGACTTGTTGCAGTTGTCGAAGACCATGAAGACTATCGGGATAAGGGTTTGACCCCTTAAATAGGATCTTTTCCTATGTTTATGAAACTGTTTTGAATTTCTATTTTTAGTATATCAGATCCATTCTTTAAAGATCTGGCAACTGTGTGTAAAGGCTATAAAGCTTGTTATTTTGATAGACCATAGGGTCAAGTCTGGATATAGAGACCATGTTTCAATTGTAAGAGACTTTCATATATATAATACAAATCACAAGTTCCTTTCATTGTTGATGTTAGATTGCCATTACCTTTCTCTTTCTGTACTTTGTTGATTATTATTGATCTATGTTTATTTGAATTGCTAGTGATTGTTATCTCACTTAGTCAATTCATAAACCATGATTTAAATAAGGAATATTCACTATCGTATTTGTCCCATCACATGTGTGTTCTGGTTAATAAGCATAGCCTTCTTCATCCACCAGTTAAGCTATCTATCTGATCATTAATTTTTGAAAGCATTGTCTGATTTGGTTATATATATTTGACTGTCTTGATAACAATCCAGTAGGTCAGTTATCCCACTTTGATCCAAACATAAATACAAAATCAATCACACTTTAAGTTACCGGGCTTCTTCAAGATACAACCTGAGAAGGACTACTAGAGAGATAACAGTATGGATTAAACAATTCAATGAGAGTTTAGCCATGAGAAAAACAATGTTAAATATCCTGCATATTCATATATAAACCATCAACAACATAAAGAGATCATCATACCTTGCATATTCATATATACTTCTACACTATGTAAGCACAACTAGATTCAACCATTAACTAAGAAATATAATTTCAATTTAATTCTATGAAAGGAAATTACGTAAAATGAAACTATGCTATGTCTATTCTAACGATTCAAACTGCAATACATAAATGATTAAAAACATGAATTAAACTATGATATTGAAAAGTAAACTAACAATCTACATTAACCAACAATTAATTAAACGAGATCTATATAAAACTAAAATAAGCAAGTTATAATTAAAAACTGGAATTAATTCTATCCATCCATCAAATCCTTGTCGAAGAGAACCCAAATTAAAACTCTGTTTTAAACTTGACTATAAAATCATAAATCAAAACATAATCTAACATCTAATTGCACACGGGGTTAGTATAGAGACTTGCAAGTCTGTTCCTAATCTACAAGATCAATGCATGCTAACATATCTTATCATTCTAACCTACAAAAGAGAATCAAAACAATTAAACTTCAACAAACTAGTTAACACAATAAAAATATGCATGTACAAAAAATAAAGAGAACAATTAAATTATGAAATGCATAAACAAATGCAAAGACAATTACCAGACTGCTGGTGGGCCCCCCAGCAAGTGGTGGTCACTCTCTAAAATTACACCTCAACAAGATGAATTCACCATAAAAACTCAAAAACACAGTTATGGCATAATTTGGCAATGTAAAAACTCAAAACAGAGTAAAATCGTTTTTTTGTCTACCACACTGACAATTCTAATGCTTATGCTACTTAACAATCATCTGACCACCTCAGTGGTATTTATAACATTTACAGACCAAGTGGTCGACCACAGGAGGGTCGAACCACTTCTAATTTTGAAAAATTACAATAAATGATGCCCTAACCGATAAAACAGAGCGAGCCAATAATCGCCCACTTGAGCTACTAAAACTGAGTTGTCAAGAGATCAATAGCTGGAGGGGGCAAACATGAACAAAACCCACGTGCCCAATTTTTCCATCACTAGCCTCCAATACCATAACCACCAAGTCTCCCTACGTTTTTGTGCAATACACAGTGCTGGACAGAGTGCTGGATCAAGTGTCAGAATGAGTACTGGAAGGAGTGCCAGATCAAGTGCCGGAATGAGTGCTGGAAGGAGTGCCAAATCAAGTGCCCGAAGTAGAAACGTGGTGCATTTTTTCCCTGTAACACCAGAAAAATGTGAATTAGATCTTGGTAATCATAAAACATGATGAATTATACGTAATACAATCATTAAACATGAATCACACGTAGCTTATGTCGATCATACCATTTTATCATAAAATTCTTCAAAAAGCTCCTTTAAAATATGAAAAACACATATGTACATGTGGAAAAAGTGTATAATAACCGTCATAAAAGTGATCATATATTGAGCCCAACAATGACATTCAATTGAATATATATGTTGCAAGAATGTTTGTAAAAATGAATATGTCTGTTCTAGTGACAGAGATGTGTAAGATCCCTTCAATAAAAAGGGAATTTTTTAAGATATTATAGGTGCCAACAGAGATGGAGGATCATCCTATCATTTTGAATACTATGTATCTCGATCGTCCAAGGGACAAGAACCCTCATTTCTATCTTTCATTAGGCATGAAAGACCTCCTCTTGAAAAAATGCATGTTGTTGACGATTAAAATTGCAATGAAGTTTTTCCTGCAAAGTGTTGCTAAAGCCTATTATTATAAAAGATAAATGATACTAGTAGGTGGGACCCCCTTGTAGATTGGAGATCAGGTTCGATGCTTATTTGATGTTGTGCTACTGGTCAACACTGCTTACATGGTGATATAATTTGTTTATTGGCAATGGATAAGGCATGTTCTATGGTTTTCATACTGCTCTAGGTTCAAGTTTTATTTCACAACGGCCTATGTTATCCTTGTTATCACTACTATCTGTTATTGGATCTATTACTAGGAGACTTGCACAATAAACATGTTAGAAATAACATACAAAAGAAATTCGAAAAAGGAAAAAGGAAATATAAAAGAAAAAGGAAGAAACTAAAACCTTTCTATATACTATACTACATGCATTGATTTTTAATGAGTTGTTGTTATCCTAGCTATTAAGTTAATAGCTATGCGATTTTTTTTGAGTTATATAGTTGATATGCATGGTGATTATGTTATGTCATAAGTTGATGTGGATCACGCTATTGGTGATGGTTCGATTCATGGTTTATTGGATTATGTAGTTGATATCTAATATGGTCAAGTTGGAAATTGAAAGTATGATGTGGGTGGCACATTTGACAAGTAATAGATGCAGATTCAAATGCATGGTTTAAATGAATGGATGATGGTCAATGGATAGTGTGTACTAATGAATTAATTGACTGTGGGTAGAGGCAACATGCATTTAATGCACGCCACTCTTACTCCTTCTGTTGGCCACCACCCTAGTTAGGTTATTATTCAACCTTGTTGCTGTGGTTATGCTCTAATTTCTTAGCACAGAGGAACTGCTTGGCCAACTCGATTTTTAAGGTGTTTGATCATAGGTATCTCTTTTTTCTTCCATCCATGAGTCTACTCTGGTTATGAAATGGATATTGGCTTAGGTGTATTGATTTGTTCTTTCCTTAAGTATTTCAACTGTGTAAAATTGTGATTTTGAAATGGAGCGTTGATGGTTTTCTCTGCACTAATGTTTGGAGTCACAATGTTATTGGTCATCCTAAGTATTAAAAACAATAAGGGATCTCTGTCTCCCTTGCTGGTTTGGTTGGAGGGTTTTTTTTAGTTTTGGGTGGATGGATGTCCTCACGCTTTCGTATCGTTTCATCCAGTCTTTGGCTTTAATCGGGTTTAATGGTTGGAAGCACTTTGCGTCATTGCATTTTGTTCACTTGGGCATTGGGTTGTTGTCACCTTTAATGGTCATGTAGTGGGTTATATTTATCTTTATCGACCCTATTTTCACCTCAGCGTTGTGTTTTTTTGACTGGAGAGCCATGAGGGTTATACCTTGCATGTGTTAAGTATCATTACCAGGCCAAATTGGAGCCTCACTCCTTTTTTATAGCCTCTCCTGTCACATGTCTTCGTCACCTTATCCACATAGTAAGTTGTGGTGTTCTCTGTGTATACGTTGTTGGTCTCGAAGGTTTTCACCATAGATAAGAGTCGACTCTGGTCTCCCTATGTTGGCCACAGAGAAAACCCTTAACTCCTCCAGTCTGAGGGTTGATAGAGAAGATCGTCGGGGCTTGTCGTGTTTACTATTGGTTATTGTTGATTGGTATGTATTGTCGACCGAATTGAGTACAGACTTGCCAAATTGGTTATGTGACAATCGTGTTGGTTTTGGTATCTAGTCACTGCTTGTGTTATTACAATGGATAAACCCTGCATTGTTAATTGAACAGTTCAAAATACATAGTCACTCTCCTTGTGTTTGATAACCCAATATATTTTTAATTGAGAAAGTCACAACCTCACTTCATGTTGATGTGTGGGTATATGTGGTTGACACAACATGTTAGGTCGTTTTTTGATTGTTATGACAATCCAAATATAGGATCAACATTGAATTGGTTGATTGGTTGATACACAATCACTATCTTTTTTCACTAAAGATTATTTGGATGTTAGCTCGACATTATTTACAATTGTTTAATGATGTTCACACATAATGCATTTGTATGTTTGGTGTTCCTATGCCACGAATAAATGGTTCCTGTAACTATGAGTTTTGTTTTTAGGCCAAATGGTTATTGGAACTAGGATGACTATAACAAATCCATCCACTGTATGTGTTATGGTTACTCGATTGCATCATTAGGGATGAGCCCGAGTTTTACACAACATGGTTGATTGCAGTTTGATTAATTTGAAGCAATATTGTATTAGATTGATAGCTTGGCATGATGGGCTGAGTTAATACTGTGATTGTGTGTTTAGACTTGTAAAATGGGAATGTTGCATTGTGGTGTTTTGGGTGGTTTCCCACTATGTATGATATGGATATTTTGGGTTGCACACTCAGAGATAGTGTTGGCATGTTTTACAGGAAACGTATGCTTGTCATTGATGGAAAGTACAACAACGATGATGGCTTGAGTACAGGAATAATGTAACAGACGGGCACCAGAAGTATTTGGGGAAGACGCTGCAGAGAAAGCTCGATAAGATCAGAAGAGATAGTGCAGAGGATGGTTGGCATGCTTTACAGGCAGTATGTGCTTGTCACTGATGGCAAGATCAGAGTATGCAGCAAAGGAAAAACAAGGAAAAAGTAAGCTCAGGAGGAATTAACACAGAGTCGAACGTAGTGCCTAAGCTCGGGAGGAGAAGCGTCAGTGATCGTTGGATCCCATTTAAATTCCCGAAAGAAGGAGGACCATCAGATCAGATTGTAGAGAAGAAGAACGCACAGAAGAGGAGGACAAATATCAGGCGTCAGATCTGAGCATAAGTTCCGACCATTGTTGGATCAGGAAGAACCTACATGTTCTTTAAAGTGAAAGCTTGAAGCGGTGGTCCAACTCCATTTCAGAGTTTTGGCTATCGGGATTTCGGAAATCGTGAGATGGAGATGTCAAGAAATCCTACCACAGGAGTCCCAAAATCGTGATATGTTAAGCCTCGATAAAATCTTGACCGTTGATCTAAGAGGGACGCATGGTAGAAGATCAAAGCTTGTCAAAGACTCCATTTCGGGGTTTCGCAAATTGCGACTTGGAGATTCAAGAAACAATACCACAGGAATGCTGAAA
>JASDQU010735475.1:266079-289680 GCA_032191745.1 Picea mariana
AAAAGAATGTATTGACACCAAATGGGTCTTCATAAACAAATTGGATGAAGATAGAAAAGTAATAAGAAATAAAGCAAGATTGGTCTGTAAAGGGTATGCTCAAGTTGAGGGTATTGAATTTGAAGAAACCTTTGATCTAGTTGCATGATTAGAAGCAATTAGAATGTTTTTGGCATTTTCATGTTTCGGTAAATTCAAATTTTATCAAATGGATGTCAAGTCAACCTTTCTAAATGGAAATCTAGAAGAAGATGTATATATTGAACAACTAAAAGGATTTCGATTTTCAGACAAAGAATATTATGTGTGCCGACCGAAAAAAACACTATATGGACTAAAGCGAGCTCCTAGAGCTTGATATTCAAGACTTGGAAAATACCTACAACAACAAGGTTTCAAAAGAGGAGCTATAGATAGAAATATTTACATCAAAATAAACAATGAATATATCTTAATCATTGTGGTTTATGTGGATGATATAATTTTTGGAAGTAATGCTTATAGAATGAGCCAACATTTTGCAGAAGAAATGCAAAAATAATTTTAGATGTCCATGATTGGATAATTGTCATTCTTTATAGGGTTGCTGATTTCTCAATATAGAAAAGGAATATTCATTTCTCAAACCAAATATATCAAGGAAATGTTGAAGAAATTTGGAATGGGAGGCTATGCACTTGTCAGTACACCCATGATCACATGATGCAAGTTAAGAAAAAATGATGAATCACCATAAGAAAATAAAATACAGTATAAATCAATGATTGGCAGCCTACTATATTTGACATCATCAAGGCCAGACATCATGCAAGCAATAAGATTGGTTGCAATATTTCAATATGAACCAAAGGAGACACATGTGGAAGTAATAAAAATAATATTCAAATATTTGAAAGGCACATTGGACTTTGTCTTGTGGTATTCAAGAAGTAAGGAATTCACTCTAACAACATATACAGATGCAAATTGGGTAGAAAATATTAATGACAAGAAAAGTACCAGTGGTGGAGAATTGTTTCTAGGAAAATGTCTAGTATCATGGTTGAGCAAGAAGCAAACTTTAATCTCTCTATCCACAACAGAAGCTGAATATATTGGAGCAACAACATGTTGCACACAAGTTCTCTGGATGAAGCAAACATTGAAGGATATCGGGGTAGAATACAATCTTCCAATCTCAATCATCTGCGACAACAACAGTGCAATCAACATTTCAAAGAATCCTATTATGCTATCAAATACGAAGAATATTCCAATCAAGTACCACTTCCTAAGAGAACATGTATCCAAGCAAAATGTCAAGTTGGAATACATTACTACCAAAGAATAGGTTGCATATATTTCTACAAAACCCCTTCCTAGAGACACATTTGAATATATGGGACAAAATCTGGGAGTGATATCCTTCTCGTCTCTCCAGTAAAGGGAAGGACACGATTAGGGGATCAACCCTTTTCCATTGATGTCAAAGGGGGAGAAGTTAGAGATAGAGGAAGCATTGTAGACATGGGGAGTATTACAAAATTGACTAAAGGTTACCATCAATGAAAAAGGGGGAGATTTTTGGAAATATTTTTTTCATTTATGTCAAAGACAGAAGGAGCCTACATATGTCCAAGATAAATATTGCAAGATGGATATTGTTGAAAATATTACTTTTGGATTTTTGATGGTCAGTTTGGATACCAAATATTTGAAGGAATTTTTACCCTAGATACATAGCTCAAATGAGATCAAAAGATATATGTTTGGATAACTTATTCCAATACCTTTCCAATGGTATATGACATTCCCTCTAAGTCCCTAGGAATGAGGAGATATGAATTTTTCTATTCGACAACCCAGCCAAAAAATTGAGGTCGACTCAACCAGTATTTATAGGTCAGCCTTGAAGGTGGGAATATAATTACTATAAATACATGATAAATTTTCTCATTTTTAGAGAAACCAAGCAAGAGATCAATTTTAATTTGCATTAAAGGTGTTGGGGTGTCTTTCTAGTGTGCGAGAGTTTCTTGAGGTCTTTCTTGTTGTCAAGGTGTGATATGAAGGACTGAAGGTATGTGATGCTGTTTTGTGCACTATTTTGAGGTTGTGATGTTGTTTTCATTGGATGTTTCCATCAATGAATTTTTTCATCAGTGGATGTTTCCATTAGTGAATGTTGTTGTCAGTGAATGTTTTCGTCAATGGATGTTGTCGTTAGTGAATGCTTCCGTCAGTGGATGTTTTCTTCAATAATTACATTATGGGAATGTTTCTATGATAATTTATATGGTTTGAAGGGTTGTATGTGGAGTGAAGCATGCAAGTAAATTTAGAAGTACTCTCTATATGAAGATCTTGGATTGGTGTCTATACATATCTTATTGAGTTGGTGCTCAGTTGAGGAGATTGGTGTCTCCAATAGGTTGGTGCCTACATCTTGTTGAGTTGGTGCACAGTTAAGGAGATTGGTGTCTGCACTAGGTTGGTGCCTACAATATTTGTAAAATTAGTTGGTTCCTATAGACATTTATAAAGATAATTTTACAGTTTTCTCCCGATTGGGTTTCCATGTTAAACTCTATGCATTCTGATTTGAGTTTGTATGTGATTATTGTTTCTTAGCTAATGAATGATTGATGAATGGTTAAATAAAGTAAAAATTATCTTATACTAATTCACCCCCTCTCTCAGTATAAGCATAAATTCAACACTTCAAAATGAGTATCTAAATGGTGTTGATTCTCCAAACTTAGGCCCACGTTCTCCATCCACTAGAGATTTCATTTCTGAGTTTAGTAGGAATGGAATAAGTAATGAATGTCATGCATCAAGGCTCCACTCACTTGATATAGATAGAAAGAAACTTCTAAAAGCTCAAAATGTGTGCCAGTACCTTATGAATGTTGAGGTTTTGGTATCTACGAGAGGTATTAACCTCCACGTGTAACCTATGACTTAGAATATAATATTTTGGAAGCAAGTGAACAATTAAACAAATGTGTGGAAGCAATAGAAGATAAGTCGGCCTAGTATAATAAATAATATTAGAATATTATCTTCCATAAATACAAGTCGTCTCCACAGAAAAAAAGATAAACATAAAATATAATTACCAGAAAGTCAGGTCTACCCAGCCATAAAAGTCACTAGATAGATTAATATAAATAGAGGACGCTTTACCTCATTTGCACACCCAGTCATAGCGCAAATCCTTTGGAGAGTTGCAATTGCAGTTGCAAGGAGGACTAAGGGAACATGATCATCTCTTGGTCTTGGTATCTCTCTTGGTGACATTCTTGGTGATTCTCTTGGTGATTCTCTTAGTGATACTCTTGGTGATATTCTTGATAAGTATGGCACAAGTTTGAAAGAGTAGTGCAACTACAGCTGCTACAATTATGTATGGTACTTTTTCTATGGATATGGAGACTCTCTCACTTGTGCACTACCCTTGGAGAAGGAACACTCTACTTGTCTTGAGTTATTGCTGCAGTTAGTAGCTAGGGTTTATCTGTTGGTTTTGGAGTAAACTTTCCAAAAATATTCTAAGTAAAGGCTAGTGTGCTCATAGGTGGCATATGTGAATGCCTATGGTTGGGTGAAAATGATGTGACATTGTCTATGGTTAAATGAGCATACCAAAATTTCAACATGGTTTTAGAGCTGGTTTCCTTTGTAACAATCTAACTGTTAGAAGGAATATCCTCAGTTTCCCCCATTGTCAAGATCATTGAGAACATACTAAACTCACTAAGAAGGTCGCCTAAGTAGGAAACATCTCTTCACCGGATCAATTTTGCAAATTTTTGAATTTAAGAAATTAGGGTTTCCTCATAAAACCCTAGGTCTGTAATACTTGTTGCAGTTGCAGTGCTAGTTCCTTCGTGCCAGTTCTTTTGTGCCAGTTGTAGCACCAGTTGCAGTGTCAGTTGCAGTGCCATTTGCAACACCAGTTGCAATGCTAGCACTATCTTCAATGAAAGTTTCTATGAAGTGTTGGGAATAATATTTCATTGCCTTAGTGCGACTTACCCTAATGCATCTCCGCTACCTTTAGATTACAATTTGGAGAAACTTTGAAGTTTTAATATTCGTCATTGCTTGTTTTCACTGACGGATGGTTCCACTGCCTATCGATGCTTCTAGAGGTATGTACTTATATATATTTAAACTGTATCACTATTTTGAGTGTGATTGTGGGAGAAGGGATCTCTTATAATCGTAGATACAGAGGGATCTCAGATCCAACACATTTCAGAGGAACAATGCACTCCAGGTTTAATTGTTTTGATATTCCTCTAGTTGTTATGGAATTATTGTGATATTATGAACATATAGGTTGCATTTTGATCTATTTAAGTTATGATTATCATACTAATCTCTGGTCAAAGTTAAAGTTAGAAACTAAATTTAGTCAAAGTATTAGATTCATTAAGGTTGAGATTTTAGAGTTTATTTGCATTATATTCTCTAACTTAGATTTCTGTCAAGAAAGAATATTGTGATTAGTACAGGGGACAGGTTGAAGAAAATACTTGTCAACTCGAGTGAAGGAGACTCGAAAGAAAATCAAAACACTCGTTCTTGAAGATAAGACTCTAGGTTCCAGGTTTGATTGATTAAATTAATAAGTTCCCAATTTGCACATGTCAAATTTAATAATTTCTACATTACTAGTCATGACAACAATCCTTGAAAGGTTCTATTACTTCTATATACAATGAATACTTGGTAGCATGTGAGTACTATTGATATAAATGTTTATTGTACTTGGTATCAAGATGAACTAACATATCCTCTAGGAGATACTTCTTGTTTTTTTTCCAGGCAGGTCACCTTGGTAACAATATGATGATTACCATGAGATTATCTTTTATTCTTGTTGACATAGATACGTTCTTATGAAAATGCCATTATAATTTTTGTTCTTGTTTCTCTTGTCTCAAGTAGGTTATTTTATAAATTCCATGGAGGTTACCATGGAGGAATGATTGGTCACAACACTAGAAGAGTGTTGTTCCTATTTCTTATTATTGTAATTTTATTTTGGCTCTAGTTCCAAGCAGGTCACAAGAAATAGCTATGAGAAGGAGTTACTGTGATTATTGTTCTTGTTCTTTTTTTATTACAAGACTATTATTCTTGTCTACTGTTTTCCCCTTTGTTGTCCTTGTTCCAGGTAGGTCACAGGTGATAAATATCAGGGGGGCTATGATGATGATTGCAAGAGGAAACATATTAGATGGTATCTAGTTTAAGACATGGAGTAGACTATCTAGATAAGAATTTGTATACACGACTGTATACATCCACTTATTGAAGAAGAAGAAGATGATGAAGGGTACTTTTTTGGGATACTGAGTATCTCATATGGAGATTGATTGCAATGAGCAGAATGATCCAAGGATATTTGAAAAAATCCCTCTAGTGCAGTTGATCACTCCTAAGATCAAGAAGAGTTAGTAGATCCACAAGGGCCTGCCCAGAATCGTTGCAGTAACCAAGAAGATACCACTGTGGTCCCATGAAACTTTGTAGGATGCAACATTGATGAGACATAGCATGGGAGAAAATGGCTCCAATGATCCAGATTTAGGAGAGGAACAAACTGATTAAAAAACTAAATACAATAAAAACAGAGATGCATAGAAAAACACAAATATCCAGTGAACAATATCTTCTATTGAATAAATGAAATAGGATGAAAATGTAAAACTGCAGAACTGAAACAACTTGCTCGAATGGTGGTCACTATATCTGAGAAGAGATGTGGCTGCTACGTAGATTTGTATGAGTAGAATGATTACAATGAGAATCCATAGGCCTTTCTAACATTACTCATGAATGCCAAAACCCTAGACATCCAAAAACCTAACCCTAGGAGGTGAAACACCAAAAGTTATGTGGGTCCCGATGGGTAAGTTGTACCTCAACTTCCCAGGGTCATAAATTTTGCATACAACCTCTGTTTTAGGAGCGTGATAGCTCGTTAGAAAGGTATTTTCAAGAAATACACATTACACTGTCAAACTCTGACTTTGTTTACATTTTGACTATGGCAAGCCAAAAAAACACTGTTAAGGGCCCCAAAATGGCCCTAGAAGTATAGAAAGATGTGCTGACATGAAAAAATCCAAAATAAGCCAGTTGGATTAGGTGGGTGGCCACCAATTTCCACTTGGAGTATGTGTATGGATTCAGACAACCCTTAAAGTGTAGAACCCACAATTATAAACAAGTACAAAAGAACGTGTTGAACTAAAAACTGCCAAGAGGAGCAAGTTGGAATAGGTGGATGGCCACCAATATCCACTTGGATCAATCCTCCCAAATTAGGAAGAAATGGTCTCCATTGCATTGAGTTCTCCCATCAGGTGAGGAAACTTCTGCTAAATTTGGCCCTGGGTGACCCACTTTCCTTGGAGTAGGAGCTTCCCTGCCTTGACAACTTGATAAAGTTGGATCCTTTGTTGGTGAGTTCCCTTGACTTGCGTTTCCCCTATCTGATTAGTGGATGTCTGTTCCATGCAGTTAGGGTTGAGATCTATTGGTTTCAACTGTTCTGTGATATTTGAGGTGTCCAATAATGGTGGAAAATATGGCCGAAGGAAGTCCACATTGAACACTGGGTGCAAGCCAAGGAAGGGTGGAATGTTGAGCTCAAAATCATTGTTACCCACAACCTTGGTGATAGTGTAAGGACCATAGTGAAGTGGGTGAAGCTTTCGATGGGGCCCTGTAAGGCACTCTTTGTGAAAATGTAACCATATCTTGTCTCCCACTTGAAACTGGTGCAGTACCCGGTGATGCTTGTACTTAGCATTGGATTTATGAAAAAAAATCATGGACCTGTTGGTGGATGTGCTAAATCTGCTCATTGAATCTCATGGATTTTTTGGTCTCAAAATGAACATGGGAAGATTTTTTTTGTGTGGTTTCAAGAGGTAGTGCAACATCAATGGGGCCCAAGGGTTGGAATCCCATCCCCACCTGAAATGGGCTATGGCCGGTGGTGCTATGGAGAGCCCTATTGTAACTGTGTTGAAGATAGGGAAGACTCTCAACCCATGTATGAGGATGCTTAGAGTTGTACATACATAAGATGTGCACAATCATCCGATTTATGACCTCTATTTGGCCATCGGTTAGGGGGTGGAAAGCAGTGGATTTAGTGAGCTTGGCGTCCAACAATGACCAAATACTCGACCAAAATGTGCTAAGGAACCTGTTGTCCCAGTCAAAGATGATGGTCTATGGTATCCCAAAATGGACCCACACTCGTTCGAAGAAGAGCTTGGCAATATCTGTTGATGTGATGTTCTTCTTCCAGGCTGTGAGTATGGCCATCTTCAAAAACCGATCAACTACCACAAATACAAAATCATTTCCTTTCTTGGTGGATGAAAGGCTAGACATGTAATTCATCGAGATGAATTCCCAAGGCTTCTTGGGATTAGGAAGAGGGGTATATAAGCCTTGCTTCTTGATGGATGGCTTGGAAATGAAACATGAAGTTCAAGATATGATATACTTGCTGACGTCGTGTCGAAGTTTTGACCAATAAAAATGTTTCTGTAGAACGACCACAATTTTCTCCACACCAAAATGTCCTTCCATATGACTGTAGTGAGCCTCCCAAATAAGCTTTGCATGCTCGCTTGTAGGAACACAGAGATGGCTCAGATGGCATAACAGTCTGTCCTGAATGTGAAAACCGGTGACATTCTCACATGTACCTAAGAGATGATAGGTGGTGGTGAAGTCCGAATCTTACTGATAAAGTTGGGGCCACTCGGATGCCTCATGTCCACAAGAATGGAGCATGGTGGTGAGTGCAGCCATGGGAGGTCAACTGAGGCAGTCAACGACACAATTTTTGCTCCCTTTATTTTAATTGATGTCGAGATGGAACTATTGTAGGTAGGTGGACTACTTCTGATCGCTGTCATTTTGCAACTTTCCCCATGTTTGTATGAACTATAGAGGTTTGTGATCAGTGTGGATGATTGTATCCTTTCCCAGAATGTAATGTTTCCATTGACGACAATATTGTACAATGGAATACATTTCCTTGTCATAGGTGGGGTATTTCTAGACAATATATGAGAGTGTCTCACTATGGTATGCCATTGAATGACCGTGATGAGTGAGAAATGTGTCTACAACATAGTCAGATGCATCAGTCTCAATATCGAACGGTTGTTGTAGATCGAGCAAGGAGAGTACTAGAGCTGAGCACAAGAGATGCTTCATATCATCAAATTATCATTGTTGTTCCTTCCCCCACGCTAAATTTGCACTGCCACCACCCTTGGTCACTTGGCTGAGGGCCCATGCAATATGGGAGAATCCCAACATGAACCATGGGTAGAAGTTGGTCAGTTCCAAGAAGCTTCGAAGCTCGATTAGTGTGGTCAGGGCTGGCCAGTCATGGATGGCTTGGATCTTAGTTGGATCAACATGTACCCCATGCTCATCAACAATGTAGATGAAGTATTGGACCTTGTTCATGCCAAAGGAGCATTTTTCCAAGTTGGCATATAGCTTGTGTTGCTGCAGAGTGATCAAAACATGATGAATATGCTGCATGTGATCCTTCCAAGTTCTGTTGAAGATGAGGATATCATCCAAGTATGCCACCACAAAAGAGTTGGTGAAGGGTTTCAATACATCATCCATCAACCTCATGAATGTGGTTGGTGCATTTGTTAAGCCAAAGGGCGTGACCAGCCATTCCAAGAGACCTTATTTATATTTGAAAGTTGTCTTCCATACATCAGTTGGTTCGATGTGAACCTAGTGGTAGCCAGACTTTAGGTCAATCTTGCTGAAGAAATTTTACCCCTTGATTTGGTCAAGAAGGTCATCAATTCTTGGAATTGGGTACCGATTCCTGACTGTGATTTTGTTTAATGATTTGTAATCAATGCAGAGTTGGCAAGTCTTGTCCTTCTTCTGAACTAGCACAATCGGGCTTCCACAAGGGGAGGAGTTGGGTCTGATGTGCCCCTTTTGAAGCAACTCTTGGATTTGACACTTGATTTCATCATTTTCCATCAGTGAGAAATGATAGATTGGTCCATTAGGCAGAGGTGCACTGGGGGTTATATTGATTGGATGCTTGACTTGGTAGTGCATCAGTACCCTAGTGGGTGAGGAGAATATGTCTTTGTACTCTTCCACGATCATGTCCACTTGCTTCTTATTCAAAGAGA
Source organism: Picea mariana (assembly GCA_032191745.1). Lineage (NCBI taxonomy): Eukaryota > Viridiplantae > Streptophyta > Pinopsida > Pinales > Pinaceae > Picea > Picea mariana. Next base: position 275,283 of record JASDQU010735475.1, read on the forward strand.
GGCTCTGTGTAGAGGCCACAGATGTGGTGGTGACCTTTTTCTTACTGTGAGCATGGATCACAAAGAATAAGAACTTCTTGGTTTGTGAAATTACCTTACTTCATTTCTTAACAGAGATTAAAGAAATAGTGGTAGGCTTTGCTACCTCTGGTATCTGGTATAATTGTCTATGCAAAGTAATAATAACATTGTGGGATATAGAATCATACACAACATGATGCGTCCACAAATATGGTTGTCCTAAAAGAACATCAAAAACTTCAAAGGGAGAAATTTCACACAATACCTCGTCTTTAAAAGACTTTATGCCTTAGGGAAGATGACATTGTTTGCTGACACAAAGATCTCTTCCTTGGTGAAGCCAACCGATGGTGTAGGGTTGTGGGTGCAGTGTCATCGGTAGTTCCAGACGCTTGACGACCTCTGCTGAGATCAGGTTCTTCTGACTTTAGCCACATCTATGAGTGAAAGAGGTGTTCCCCTTCTTCTGGTTCTTTTGGTTTGCTTGGTTGGACTTTGGTGGTAGTGACAGTGCCACTGGGTTCAACATTGATAATCTGATTCCCTCCTTCTGGATTTGATTCAGATTCAGAATTGACCTATGAATCGGAAGCCTTCAGCTCAACCATGAGTGACTTCTTGCAGCGACATTATTCAGTGTTGTGCCAAGGGATTTTATGGTATTCACACCATTTTCCCATGTCCTTCTTCAACTTCTTATTACCCTTCTTATGTTGTGTCTTGGATTGGTTGTCCTGAGAGTGGCCATATTTGCTCTGCCTCTTGTTGTGTGGGTTAGGGCCGCCTTTTCCATGCTTCGGTTGTGAGGGGTTTGTAGATCCAAACTCTCGCCTCTTCTGCTTAAATTTCTGCTCGATCTCGACAACATATCTATAAGCCATACCCAATGATGCGATGTACAGAAAATACATTTATTTCTTAATGTATCTATGCAAACAGTCATGATATTTGAGCACCAGGTGTCACTCAGAGTCTTTGACACCCAATTTGGTGCACAGGGTATGAAAAATATTGGTGAAATCTAGTACTCTCTGGTCCCTTTCCTGATGTAGGGTGGTCCATCTGGTGTACTGGTCCTCATAGCTTCCAACATGGTAGTACTGTTCTTTAATGGAATCTCAGAAGGAATCCCATGTGGGGGCGACCACAAATATTGCATATTCCTCTATGGCCCTTTGCTTAGAGAAAGTATCCCAATAGTCCTTAACATGGGGGACGACCTTAAGGAGTGGAAAAGTAATCTTTTCCCTATCGAAAAAATTGTGGACCGAAAAATACCCTTCGAGAAGATTCAACCATTTATCTACAACATCCACATCTATCAATATTTCAAATAATGGAATATGAAAATTTACCTGTACCTTGAATGGGGTTGCATGGCCACTTGACAAAGACGCTTCTCCTGTGGGCAGTTGCCGAAGGATCTGTGCAAGGTTGTCCGTTATTTCGTTCCTTTATCATGCAAGGGATTCCTTGAGAAACATTTTAAAAGGATCTTATACTCCATCATCTTTATTTTTGTCCCCCATTGGTTGTTGTTGGGCACGGCGTGGCCGATTTTGCAAAGGCTCGACTGGTTCAAGTCCCAACTTCTTGTACCCAGATCTTGTTGGGGACATGCACAAAGAAAAATAAATGAAGAGAAGACCACTCTGATACCACTGATATGGATATAGGAGGGGAATGAATTGATTAAAATACCTAATAAAATAAACACACAGATACAAAGAACAACACAAATATCTAGTGAACAATATCTTCTATTGAATAGATGAAATAGGCTGAAACTGTAAAACTGCAGAGATGAAACAACTTGCTTGAATGGTGGTAGCTATCTCTGAAAAGAGTTGTGGCTGCTACGCACATCCATCTGAGTAGAAAGATTACAATGAGGCTCCAGAGGCCTTTTTAACATTACTCATGAATTCCAAAACACTATACATCCAAAAACCTAACCCTAGGAGGTGAAACACCAAACGTTATGTGGGCCTCGATGGGTAAGTTTGTACCTCAACTTCCCGGGGTTGTAACTTTTGCATACAACCTCTGTTTTAGGCGCGTGATAGCCCATTGGAAAGGTATTTTAGACAAATACACATTACACCATAAAAATATGACTTCATCTATAGTTTGACTATGGCAAGAAAAAAAACCACTGTTTAGGGCACCAAAATGTCCCTGGAAGTACGGAAAGATGTGCTAACATGAAAACATCCAAAATAAGTCAGTTGGATTAGGTGGGTGGCCACCAATTTCCACCTGGTTCATGGGTAGGGCTTTAGACAACCCCAGAAGTGTAGAACCCACAATTACAAAGAATTACAGAAGAACATGATGAACTAAAAACTGTCAAGAAGAGCTAGTTGGAATAGGTGGGTGGCCACCAATATCCATCTAGATCATCCAAAGATTATAAAGAATCAAAGGATTCAAGTTTCAGAGGGAGAATGTAGAATCAAATACTTTTAGATTCATATGGAAGAGAGATATTTCTTCCAAGACTGAAAGACATGCCATGGGTTGATAAGGCTAGATCAGATCTTCAGAGGCTTCTAGGAGATATGAGATCTTATGGGAAGATTCCCTTTCTTCAGTATACTTTTCTACAGTGATCGAGGAGGAATCCAATGAGAAGGACTGGGATATATATCTTTTCCTTGGTTCTGAGACCAAAAGGGAAGTTAGTAGTGACTTCCAAGTTGATATACAAGATCAAGCATGTTGCATATAAATAGCCTGGAGATGTACAAACACTGTTTTATGTCCATAGAATTATCCCAACAAGAGGGAGAAGACTATGATGAGACACTTTATCCAGTATATTTCTACTGACGAATAGGTAGCATATATGTTGATCAAGCCTTTGTCAGGGGCAAGCTTGGAGTGGTCCAAATGTTTTTTTCTCCAGTAGTGAGAATTGATGTATTCCCTAGTAGCGGGAAATGATGTGATTCCCAATAGTGGGAGCTACCCTAGTTAAACTTGGTATGCTACTCCAACGTAAGATGGTATGTTACCCTAGCATAGCTTGGTATGCTACTCCAACATAGGATGGTATGTTACCCCAACGTAGGTTGGTATGCTACTCCAACGTAGGATGGTATGTTACCCCAATGCAGCTTGGTATGCTACTCCAATGAAGGTTGGTATGTTACCCCAGCGTAGGTTGGTATGATACTCCAACATGGGTTTCTATGTTACCCGAACGCAAGTTGGTATGCTACTCCAACGTAGGATGGTATGTTACCCCAGCGCATGTTGGTATGATACTCCAACGTAGGATGGTATGTTACCCCAGTGCAGGTTGGTATGCTACTCCAACGAAGGATGGTATGTTACCCCAACACAGGTTGGTATGCTACTCCAAAGTAGATTGTTATGTTACCCCAACGTAGGTTGGTATGCTATTCCAACACAGGCTTGTATGTTACCCCAATGCAGGTTGGTATGCTACTCCAACAAAGGCTGGTACGCTACTCCAGTGAAAGTGCATAACTTCTTATGATGTATGGATTCATGAAATTCAACAAGACAATGGACGAGGTGTGCAGAAGCACAAAAGAAGTGATGATGATTGTGCCTGGAGTAATACCTTCCTCATTAAGAGGGAGTGTTAAAATTTTTAGTCATATTTTATGTGAGCTCACGAGTTACTAGTTATGTATAAACTAGATGTCGACCTGTAGTGTCAGAAATGATTCCCAATTAGAGTGTCGATCAATAACATCGAAGGTTACTAGCTACAGGGCCAACCAATAGTGTTGGAGGTGTTTTCCAGCTAGATGGCTAATGTGCATCTATGATGGTGATACTTGTTACATGATCTATTTGATCATATGATAACCTATGTGGCTATGGTAATGCTACCTGTAGATTGGTCTGCAATACCATGTGAGTCTTTCCCATGCCATGTGAGATGGATGAATGTGTTTGAGACCACTACATAAATAACATCTTAGTTAATACCTCCCTATCTAAGAGGGAGTGTTGATGTTTTGGTAGTTGCGGGAGGTATTGACCTTCACGTGTAACCTATGACTTAGAATAGAATATTCTAGAAGCAAGTGAACCATTAAACAGATGTGTGGAAACCCTAGAAGACAAGTCAGCCTAGAAGAGTAAATAATAATAGAATATATTCCATAAATACAAGTCAACTCCACAAGAAAAATATAAACATAAAATGTAATTAACAGAAAGTCAGGTCGGCCCAGCCAGAAAATTTACTGGACAAATTAATATAAATAGAGGATGTTTTATCTCATTTGTACACCTAGTTAGAAGGCAAGTCTTGTGGAGAGATGCAATTGCAAATGTAAGGAGGAATAAGGGTGCATGATCATCTCTTAGTCTTGGTCTCTGTCTTGGTGATTCTCTTGGTGACATTATTGGTGATTCTCTTGGTGACATCCTTGGTGATTCTCTTGGTGATACTCTTGGTGATATTATTACTAAGTATGGTGAAAATTTGAGAGAGTAGTGCAACTGCAGATGATGCAGTTGTGTATGGTACTTGTTCTGTGGATATGAATACTCTCTCTCTTGTGCGCTACCCTTGGAGAAGGAACACTCTACTTGTCTTGAGTTGTTGCTGTAGTTAGCAACTAGGGTTTATCTGTTGGTTTTCAAGTAGGCTTTCTAGAATTATTCTAAGTAAAGGTTAGTCTGATCGGGGGTGGAATATGTGAATGCCTATGGTTGGGTGACAATGATGTGACATTGTCTATGGTTAAAAAAGCATACCAAAATTTCAACAATGAATAATTTAGATGTCCGATTTCTCAACAATTTATGTTTGACTCTATGATCATTTCATTTAGCCACACTTATAAATAGGTTTGTATAGAGAAGCAGATTAGTGAGGATCATGATACATGTCCCAAAACCAAAAAAACATTGACACAACTTGGAATAACTCCTATTTATTTTTTCAAATATCTAATTTGAATATTAGTATGAACAACATAAAATTGAAGTTCTAGAGCCATTTACTACATCCCCTTCTATGGAATGTTAGGGATGAGGCTTGGGAGAGTTTGAATATGTCATGAGAATTGATGGTGGTCGCTTAAGAGAGGTCAAGGTAGCCCCATAAGATCGTCAGGTAACATTTTATTTGATAATGAAGAAATCAAATTACCAATTATTAACAATTATTGTTGTGATTGGCCAACAATGTTAAGAAATGAATAATTGAGTGAACTAAGTGATAAAAAAAATAAGCATCATAGAAACGAGAATTGATAATCAATTAGAAACAATATTCTAACAATTGAATATGTAAAATGTTGAAAACATAGGAGCATGCTATGAAAAGAGTAAAGGGGAATACCTAAATCATCCACACAACCACAGATTTGGCAACAATACATAATATGAACAACACTCATGCAACAAAAAAATGTAATTTCTACATAAGAGCATAAAAATATATATAATCAACTAACTAATGCATTGTTTTTTCAATTATATTTATCATTTTGTCAATAATATTAAAAACATAAGATGCCAAAATACACTCACTTGAACTTCTCTTGGTTTCAAGCATAATTTACTCTCTATTGAACAAGACCAACCATGTGAACGTGGAATATCATTTAGCCCCTCCCCCGTCTCTTGTCACATCACTCTTGATTCCCCATACCTAATATATCTACTAGACAATAATTTAAACTAACATAATTTAATAAACATAGAACATTGTATAAGATGTATCAAAACAAAATTTATACTACAATATATTTTGTATTAATAAATCTAATCATTACAATATCATAGGTCTCAACAAAATTGTTGTTTTCCATATATTGTCTAGTCCTATTACATATAATCAATTCCTATGTAATTTCTCATTTTTAAAATAATTCATGTTCACATGTTCATCCTCATCTCCATTTGGTGGATGCTACTCATCTGTTGATTCATGCTTCCCACTAGAATGCAATACACATCTCAGGTTGTGTATAAGCTACATGGAACCAACATCGACTATAAAAAAAGGGTAAAATATAATAGTTAGTAAAATGTAAATATTATTAGCATGTTTAATAGTTTAATGTAAATATTATTACAATGTTCATTACCTAATTTCCAGTAGAGATTGTGGTTTGGGAAATCTCTTTCTCTTGCTTCCCAGTATCCTCATTTACAACTTATGTCCTTGAAATAATAGAAAGTTATAATTATACCAAATCCAATCAAATTAAATCATCAATATCACCATACATCCTATAATTGTACACTCCTAATACTATCAAAAGGATTCTCTCCATCGTTGTCCTCACTACCACCTGTGTTTTCCTGCATATATGAAGACATTAATTTACGTTCAATAATAAATTGTAAATGGGATTACACCTAATGTAATTCACCATCCACATTGACCTTTCATGTACAGGTCCACATATTTAAATCTCATCAACTTGATGTATGAGGTAGTTTTCTTGTGCACTAAAAAAGGTCAGAGGTAGATACCTTTTCAATTCACTCATTATCCAAGAAATTCATCATTTCCAATAACTTATATCTTCTTTGTAGATTTATTTAGATGAAAACCACCTACACATGATGCAAGGAAATCACATCTTTCAAATGTGTGTGTGAGAGTGCACACACAATGCGAGTAAATCACATGTACGCAAGTTCCGCAACTAACATTTTGATTATAAATTGTGACTTACCTAATGTACTTGATGAGATCATATATAACCTGCTTTATGTTGTTATCAAAGTTGTTTGTGAAATATAGAGGTAGAACATACTGTAAAACAAAAAGGATCATTATATTTTTCCAAAATTAAAAAAAACACCCAATTCCTATTTTTAGGAATAACAATACAAGAATTTACCAAAACACCTTAATAAAGGTATTCCAATCATGATTTTTTACCCCACCAAATTGACCTTTCTTAATTAAGATATTCTTTTTGTTTCAAGGAAAACTAGTGGGAAATTTAATTAAATTCTGAATGAAGTCTTTTACAACATAGCTTCCCTGCTCTATAAATAACCATGTAATATTTGTATGGTTGTCCATCACTAGAATAATGAATCAAATTTCACTTTGCAGGATTGACTTCTTGAATGTCACTACAAACTTTGGTGATTTTATCTTTGTTACTGCTTCCATCTAAGATTCTTCATAATGTTTTTGTAACATTATTTCTAATATGTATTATATCAAAAAAATGAGCTACTTGTAGGTGCTCATATTAGGAAAATATACTGAATTGGATGGAATATGTTTTCATTCCTTATGGAATCTCATTAATGCATTGGCAAGCTTTATGAAACATAAAGGAACCAACAATTAACTATTAGATATGGTAAAAATAATATAACATAAATACAAGCTATATAGCATTACATATGATATTGAAACCAAATGATTAGCTTGATGATTCTTATTATATTCCAATTTCCATAGTTGAGGTGTCATTCTTTGTGGTTTTACTATAGTCTCATCCATCCCATTAAAAATATAATTCTTCAAGATAGTTCAGTACTTGTTGTTCTCAGGGAGGAAGTGCTTGTACTCATTAAAAACCTCCTTTCCTAAACCTCTTGAATGTTGGGATATAATTTTGGGACCACATACTGGACATGCAAATTTACCCTTTGTTTTAAGATATGCAAGATATTTTATAATGCTATTACTAGTATACAAAACAATTATTAAAAAAAGTGCACGAATAATTTATAAAGTTATATAATGTTAGAGTACAATACTTTACTTACCACAAAAAAGTGTTATCCCTAGGGCATCATGAATTTTTTATGTAAGTATTATGTGGAATTGAAATAAATTTTTCACTACTAGTTTGGAGATGTAATATAAAGTGATGTAAAACCATAAATTTAGAATTTCATCAATAAGTTACTCAATATATAAATTCATCCCATTAACTTAGTACCTACCTAATCATTTAAAAATACACATTTTTATTACCTTGTACAAATAATAAATTATGTAACAAACAACTACAGAAATGAAATGGTATGTTCAAAACCTTATTTTAAACAAATACCTAGAACGATCAATGCCAACATCGTGTGCTCCCTCTTTCATGGAATCAAAGGATGAAGGTTATTAGTTATAACATAAATAGGCCACATTCAGTAAATGGACCTAAGCCATTCAAATGTATTGACACCATCAATTTCTAATGAAAGCCTAACATTATGTAGTTCGTATTTAAGAACTAACCATCTGTTATAGCTATATTTTTTCACCCTTGACCACCTATGATTTTCTTATCCAATTATGTAGTTTCTTTAATGCAACCTGTGAGCACCTCTAAAATGGAACAAACAATAAAAATTGTGCAAAATGTGCAATCTTAAGTGTAAATAATAGAGGCCATGCACTTGCACACCTTGGACCTCGAGTCCCAACAACTAGAACTACTACACCATCATATAAATAAGAGTTCTATGTTGGGGGGAGGGGATAATACCAACCATTATACTTACATGTTGGAGGATTATCTAAATATTTTCCTAGGTTTTTATGGTCTTTATGATCATGACCTCTTGGTTTCAGAGCCTTGTTTAGTCTTGTGTAAGCTCTAAATCTGTCATGGACTTCCATTCCAAACTTGTGGGATGAGTTGAGATTGATAAGTGGCATAGGTTGGAGGAACCCAAACTTGGGTGATGAAGGTGCTAACACCAAGAATAGGGCAAAATCTTGTTTTTACAATTATATTATATCTATAAATATATCTCTTATTTTTCCTCCCAATTCATTGTCTCTTTCTCTCTTAATGTGTTTGATTCTAGGAATTATGAATGTAATTGGTTTACCTAATATTAATCAGAATTCAATTATTGCAAGTTCATATTATTCACTTATATTCGAGATTAAGGAAGGTTATTTATTCACTTGTGTGTATATTTGGAGAACAACATGGTGTTGGAAGCTTGCTATCTAGATTGCTTGCAAAGGTTAAGGGAATTGATCATCTAATTCCAGTTATTTCCCTCTATTATATCTTTTGCATGCAATAATAGAACTTGAATAATTATTGAATTTTTTTTAGCTCTCTTTACCCACTCTATCAATGAGCTCAACTTTAGTAAGAATAATTCAATGAATTTTCCCTAGTGGAGTTGTCATTTATGTTTTTGAGAAAACACTTGGTGAGTAGTGTTGAGCTCATGGACAAAGGAGGTAAAGATAGCTAACTTCTTTTCCATAATTATTCAAATTATATTATTGAATGTGAAAGAGATAGTAGAGGAAAATACATGAAATTAGATGACCAACTCCCTTTACCTTTGCAAGAAATCCACATAGAAAGCTTCTAGAATTCTCCAAATCTGCACACAAGTCAAGAAAAAACCTTCCTCAAAATTGATCAAGCATATAAATAAATAATTTTAACTTGCAATAAATGAATTCTAATTGATATTAGGTAAATCAATTCCATTCATAGTGCGTGAAATTAAACACATTAAGAGATAAATACATAATGGATTGGGAGGGAAAATAAGAGATATCTTTATATATATGATATAAATGTAACAACAAGCTTTTATTAGATTCTTGTTGTCGACGTCTTCATCACCCAAGTCTGGGTTCCTCTAGCATAAGACTCTTATTAGTCTCAACTCAAAAAACAAGTCATGGTTTTAATTCTAAAAGGAAATCAAAGAAGGATTTAGACCCTACAAAAGACTAGATAGGACTCAAGAACCAAGAGGTCCTGATCATAGAGATTATAAAAACCCAGGAAAATCTCCAGGGAATCCTATGGCATGTAAGTGCAATGGCTAGTCTTGGCCCTTCCCCCAACGTAGAAATCTTATTTATATGATGGTGAAGTATTTATGGTCATTGGGACTCGATATTTGAGGTGTACAAGTGTATGGTCTCCATGCTCCCCACTCATGACTATGCATTTTGTGCAATTGTTTTTCTCTACCATTTTGGAGGTGGTCATGAGTTTCATGAAGGAAACTAGTGTATATGTTGTGAGTTGTCAAAAGGAAACTTGTGAGAATCAAGTGATGGGATCAAAAAATATATAAAGGGAGTGAAAAATCATGGATAAATCATAGGTAACTGGTTAAGAAAAGCATAAGTGGTCAAGGGTGACCAATTATAGCTATAACACCATCCTTTCTTGATGTACCTAAATCCAGTACCATCCACAAGAATTCCTATAACACCATATTCACTTCTCTTTTGTGCATGGTAATACATAATTTGTGCTACATTTTTGCACCTAAAAAATAATTGGAAACATGGATTTATGGGAATATGACGAAGAACCTAACATGGCACCTTAATTGTTACTTAATCAATTCAATATCTACTAATTCACATTGAGGGAATTCCAACATTGTTGCATGTTGTCCATAATATTTAATATGATCATTAGGACATGCATCAATGAATTGATACTCCATTCCTATATCTTTTATAATGAGAGACAATTGTTGGTATGTGTGAGGTAAAGTATTTTACTGTAGTAGGAGAAAATCACCTAACAATATACAACTTCAAAAAATAAATTACTATGATGAATATTGGTCAATATTGCATTTTTTATACAATTAATTAAGAGTTAAAACAAAAAAACAAGGAATTTATGTATGAATTATTATATTGCATACCTTACGATTTGTGTGAGACAATTGTTTGACAAATTGTTCAATGCCTTCAAGTTCACCAACAAAAAAAATAATAGAGATAAAATTTGTCCTTGAGCCTTCATATAATGGTTTTGCCTTATCGTGAGGGGTACATCATGAACATCATCAAAGTTATCATCCATTGGAGCAAAAGTGCCATGGATCGATCTATTTATTACATAGGATTATCTTCATCTCCATCAACTTCTTCACCAATAATTCTACTACAATTTGGCACATCCTTATGCAATTTAAACATATGATGCTTTGTCTCCGTAATTACAAATAATCAAATATTTTTAGTATATATATCAAATATGATGATGATAAAACATTATACAATGATAATAAAAACATGTAACAAATAGTTACCCATGAGTGATATACATTTGGCCCCCTTCAAAGCACCCATAATCCCTACAATTGGTTTAGCCAAATCCTTTAAAACTTTGTACTCCTTCCAAATTATGCAAGGGAAATAACATATATTGTCACCATATTGCTCTAACTTAGCAATGGTCCTCAAGTTTTCTTGTTTTGATGATATTGTTAACTATTACAACAAAATTCATTGAAATAATATTGGTACAATATTATAATATATTCAAATAATTCTATATATCTTGAATTCAATTTCTTTTTACAAGTGTTTTTTTTAAGATAATTTTGATTATTTAGAGAATCCAAACTTTATAGAGAAAAAAATGGATGTTGAAAATAGATAGAAAAATGTTGTTACTTTCATCAAAAGTATGAAAAAAATATATTATAGACATCAAAGGCATCACAAAATTGCCAACTTATGTCTTGGGTTTTAAATAGTTTTTACAACTATGTCGGAATTTTTATGTAAATTTTGACATGGTCAAATTTGGAAAAGTTAAATTCATTTACTATGTTGGTTTTAAATAGTTTTTACAACTATGTCGGAATTTTTATGTAAGTTTTGACATGGTTAAATTTGGAAAAGTCAAATTCATTTACTATGTTAATAGAGTCTCAATCATCATAATCATCAAAATTAAGATGAAATGTCATAAAAATTTCAACGTAAATGTAGATCATCGAAAGTTCAACATATATAATTTCAAAAACTGATTTATTTTTCAATAATTTCCAAAAAAAATTGATATCACAAACCATTTTTCCTTCAATGTCGAAAAACAATGTTAAATTTTGCACCCACATGTAGCAGTGTTATATATAATTTCAAAAACTGATTTATTTTTCAATAATTTCCAAAAAAAAATGATATCACAAACCATTTTTCCTTCAATGTCGAAAAACAATGTTAAATTTTGCACCCACATGTAGCAGTGTTGGGATGAAATCCCATCCTGCCCATTGTTTATGTATGAATATATGTAATAAACATATTTGCACACGTTATATGTGTTATTGTATTTTAGTTTTATTAGCTCACATATTTGGGAGTTGACCTATAGACCCAAATAGTGTGATTTTGACCCGATGAGATTGCATTTATACCCATGATCAAGCTAATATAAATACAATATGGTGAGAGACTTCTATGATATTGTATTATACTTATAATTGAATCTAGACTACAATAAGATCTTTATAATCTTATTTTACAACGAAGCATATTTATGTCTCATGCATATGATTGGGTTTCACATGTTTGCATTAGTGTTGAGCCAAATTAATGCTCAAATTTAATACGTATTGCACATGCGCATGCTTTTACGTATTTTGATGTAATTATTTTTTTAGTACATGTTCGTGTGGTAGTGTATTTTGACTTGTAGTATTGGAGGTTAAAAAGTGGACCCAAATAATGTGCACCATTGTGATAGTGATGATGTATTTATCAATCATGGATGCAAAATAAAATCCAGTGAGGACTTTGTATTATATTGTAAATAATTAGAGTACAATAAGATCATCCATTACAACTAGTTGTCTTGGTGTCTTATGTATTGATCAATGCTTCCTTGCATTATTGAGTAACACATTGATTTGATTGTTATTATGATTTAGTGTGCAGATTTATTATTGTGTTCATTTTATGTTTATGTTCATGATATTGATTTATGGTTTGATGTTTATGTATGTTTAGACTTATTAATATAGTAGTTATTTTATATATGTTAGGTAAAATTTCATTCTTCTACATTTTAATTGAAAACCATGATATTGCATTACATAATTGTTTAGCTGATATTGGTGTGACAAATAATATAATGCCATTTTTGGTTATGAAAGCATTGGGCATGAGCTGCATCAAATATTATGAAACTGGCGAGAGCATATATTCCATCGATTCGAGAAAAGTGTCGGCATACAGAGAAATCAAGGATTTCTATGTATGGATTACCGCAGCTCCCCATATCATCACGGTTTTCAATATTATTGTGGTAGATCTGCCTCCAGCATATGGGGTTTTGCTGGGAAGAGATTGGAGCTCCATGATCGGTGGATATATAATGAACGACGATAGCTATATGATGCTACCAAGCAAGGAGGGAGCAATGAATAAAGTACCTCGAGAGCCCATAAAACCTCTCTCCTTCAAGAAGAAGGATAATGAATTAATGGAAGACCACATAGACGTTGGGATCATAAATTATGCTATCATTTACATGGAGCAGAACGGAAACCTAGAACGAGTTCAAGACTTGGAGGTCCTAGAATGTGTCTTTGAAGGTTACTCGAGAATTTCATTCGATGGAGAATGCTCTAAATCAGGGAACATAGTTGGGATTGTTCTCGTAAGCCCAGATAAGACGATGCATCCTCACGATGTAAGACTGGAGTTTCCATGCATGAATAACGTTCTTTTTGTTTTGCGTCAAGAGTTTCTTGTAGAAACTTTAATTCATATTCTTGAAGAAATCGTATCATATCTAGATGATTTCTCGTTTTAGGCTGAGGAGCGAATGTGCTCTGATCCTTATCGAACGTACCCCGAAATCTTCCTAACCATGGAAATTCCACCAGAAGACTTTCATAATATGAAGATTTAATTTAGGGGATGATCCTCACACAAGGAATAAAAATGGAACATCTCATTGTGAGTGGAGATTCAGAGTTGGTCATCAACTAGGTTACCCAAAAATACAAAATAAAAAGGGAAACAATTAAATTGTATTTCAAAATAGTTAATGAACTAGTGGAATCTTTCATCTCTTTCAATATTGTTTTCATTCCAAGGGATAAGAACTATAAGGTTGATTCGCTAGCTTTGGCAGATTCATTATCAAATCCAGATGAAATCCTGAGCAAATCATCTTTCCAGGTGGAAAAGGGCCTTTAAGCCATCTATGCCTGATGATATTGAGAACTTGCAAGTGTTTGACAATGATGAACAATTGGATAATTTTTTGTTAAATGATGATGAAGAAGAAGATGATAAAGCGATTGTCGTCCCTAAAGACTGCATACAAGTTGAATCTTTGTTCACAAAATATGATCATGCCAAGAATATTTTTGAAGAAGTTTCAGTTCGAAAGGCTAAAGTGATAAGAAGAGTCAGTATTGGAATGGATCAATCCCCAAAATATGTCAATTTGGGAGTCGATTTCACCCCCAAAGAAGTTGACAAATGTTGAAAAGTCAACAAGAAACATGTGTCTAATTTACTTTTCCCTTAATTAAATTAGACAATAAATATTAATCTATTATCTCATTCATAACTGAGTGATTTGGAATTGTAACAGAATTATAAGTGTAGTTAAGTGAGTTAATATCAATTGTACTAGTTGTAACTAAACATGCA
>JASDQU010735475.1:335194-416457 GCA_032191745.1 Picea mariana
CACTAATCATATCATGTTTCACTCAATACAAATCCCTCACATATCTCGGGACCCTTTATTCACCCCCAGCTCATTGATAAACAGAAAAACAATTTGTATGGATTGGATTGCATGAGTCTAATACATTGTTGAGCCAAATCTGTTTCATATTTTTAAGAGTTGTCATGTATGGTTATTTAAAACACTATTTGCTAATCAATCATGCATGAAAGAATTAGTTTTTTCAGCCGAGGTAGCCATGACCGAGGAAACAAAGGGAGAGGTAATTGGAACAATGACCCAAGAATGCCATTAAGGTTATCCATACATTTTGATGCTGATTCACAAGAGCTTGGCCAGTTGTTTCAGGCCATATTTTTCAATTGCATTGGGTAAGGAGTGGTCCAACCCAGGCCTGAAAGGCCTTCTTTCCAAGTTTCGCAAGCCCCTAGTATCCCTGTGCCTCCTCACATCTCATTGCAACCTGAGGTTCCTGAAAATGATGGATGGAAAGAGATTTTCCACCTGGAAGTCTCCCAACATCATGGATGGCCTAATTTATCCCTACATGCTCCTCCACCTATTAACCCTATTGTCAAAGCTTCCCCCCACTCACTAGTGTAGTCCTCTCATGCTAGCAAAAGGTTGAAAACTGAGTCCCACCATACTCTTGACAAAGGAAAATCCACTGCTGCCCCTTCCTCACCCTCCAATGGCTCTGAAAATTCTGTGTCTTCCTAGATGCAATTGAGGGACGATTGTTCCCACGTGATCAACGAGATTAGGCCTAAAGGCTCAGTGCAGCCAAAGGCAAATTCAGGAAAATCGAAGGGTGACAACATAAATCAAGGAAAGATTGCATATCAAAGTGTGAAATATGGCTTTTGAGTTTTTATTTTATCTATTGTTGATGACAATTGACTTTAGAAATTTTTGGACAACATGTTTATTTTTGGATATATGAGTAATATTTTTGTTTTGAAAATAATTTCAAATATCATGAGCTAAATTGTCAAATGTGAATATAATGATGGGAGCCACAAGGAGGTGTGTTTTGCTTAACTAACTAGTTATGTTATGATTGTTATGATCTAAAGGGAGTCACAAGGGGTCCCACCTACTAGTTATTATTTATTTATAACCCTTATTATGATTATTACTTTTCCCCCTTAACTAAAAAGTTGGTTGAATCTTTAGTTAACTTAACTAATGAGTTGTTTCAACTACCTCAACCAATTCTGATTTGCTTAAAGGCAAAAAGAAAGGGAGGAACATGGGGAGGATAGAAGCATCAACATACTAAGTTTTTCTCTTTGAGTTTATGTTGAGATAGTTCATTTTTCATTCATTCATTACATCACAAGCCTAATTCTTTTTTATGATAGCAAGGTCTTATTGTAGACAACAATATTCAGGGATGAATTACATCATTCAGACACTTGTTTTTCAGAGGTGTTGATCTATCTTTGATAGTCTGTGTAGACTTGTTTGTTTGTGAATTATTTTTCACGAATGACAAAGGCTATTGTGCAGAGTCAAGTGGGAAACAATCTATGGCAAGCTGATCCAACTTTTAGAGTTCAGTTTTGGTTTTCTGTCAGAGGTCCTTTTTTATGTTCCATTGGGGATGTCTAAGTTTGACTTTGGTCCAAAATTTCTGTATGAGATTTTGTAAAGAAAATGACTCTTTGGTGAACTAGAATGAAATAAAGGATTTCTTTATGTCTCATCTGTCTTGATTATCGTTTTGGTGACTTTACTTCTATCTTTACATTTATTTCAACAACTAATATGTTCAGAAAATTATATAAAAAGTAAATTTCCAGAAAGCTTTTTATTGATAAAATACTATCCTAAGCACCCGTAATTAATACTTGTGAGTTAGGATGTTATTTTTGTTGGCTATAAACATAGGGTGAGATTCCCATCTATTTTTCTTTAGCCAAGCAAAATCTGAAAATGCTTGAGTAAGATAATTTCATATATTTTCCTCAACACATGCTTGATTCAGGGGCCTTAACAAATGTGATATCATTGAAGGTAATGAAACAACTTGGTTTGAAGACAACTCGACCTTATGGAAATGTGTGTGGTATTGATTCCAAAAAAGTAAATGTTCTCGGGGTATGTGAGGAGATTGAGGTTTTTCTGATTGATTTTCCTCATATCAACATCCTCATAGACGTAATAATGATCGATGTTCTAGATGCTTGGGGGGTGCTTTTATCTAGGATCTGATTTACTTCTCTTGGGGGTTTCCTTAGCATGGATCTCATGCATGCACACATTCCTCTGTGAGCTGAAAATTTTAAGATACTATACAATTGAGAGAAAGCTTATAGACACGTGATGGATCCTAATGGTCATGATTATGCCAACAAATGTGATTATGATGTACTTCCACAGACCCTTGAGTATGATCCATCTTATCTACCCTTTATGCAAGATGACTCCATAGACACACTTTTTCCATGGATAGATCAATACAAAGAGAAACTTGCAAAATACCATGGAAAGGAACTAGGATCTATCCAAATTTTGAAGAAAGAAGATGAGAAACATGAAAAAATCGTCAAAGATACAGTCCACATAGAGCCTCCACATGATAAGAATGTACCTTGCACCAATTTCAATGAAGGAAGCCTGTGCTCATGTGGGAAAAAATAAAGTGCAAGCCCATATATGACTAGAAGGATAACAACTCATGGCTTGGCCCTTACATCATCAAGAATAATTCTGATAAAGAAAAGTACTATTTGATAGCATTAGATAGGAGGAAGATGCCACTATCGGTAGATGGATCTCTTCTCCAACCTCGCATATAGGTCACATGACTTCTTCAGGGCCCATGCCGTAGGTAAGTAGGTAAGTCATTTCGATTCCCTTCATTTGCATGTTGATTGATCATATTAGTTTAGATGCATTTCATTTTCATTTTTCTCTACTTGCATATTGATTTCATGCTTAGCTTATAATTTTTTGAAAAATGTCAAAATTTTCTTTTTCTAGCTTAGTTGTTTTAGATTATGATCATATGAGAAAAAGGATGACTAGGCCATCCTACACTTGCTAGTTTGATGTTTCCTTGTAGAAACATGCCTACCAGTAGATGCTTCGGTTCTCATGCACTCTACATCGATCACATGTCCCCAAGTAGGAGCCAGATGTTATCCCCATTTTGTGGATAACTAAAGATATTATGTCTTGAGGCCCTTAGGTTGTAGATATGGAGTGCCGAGAGATTACATGACCAAAAATACCCTTTGCACAGTTGGAAACCCCTCTCATCACCACAGATGGTCACATATTTACAGATGGCATCTACCACATCAGCTAGCTTCCAAAAGGCAGTGGGCCTTGCTCCATGAGGTACAAGTCAGTATTATGGTGAGCATCATTTCAATATTTAAGCCAATTGAGTATGATGTATCTTAGATTTCTCTAGATTTCATGATATATGCTTGGACATTACGCCTTTTTTCCTTGCTTCACCTTGGTGGTTGACATTGTGCCTTAGTAAGTAGTCTTCCTTGGGGATGGGTTTGCTACTAGGAACTCCCTTAAAGAGCCATTGTACCATTCCCAACCAAACTTACCAATTTACATCATTATTACCCTCCATTTCCTTATCTCTTGGGATTTTAGGGTGTATTGACTCAAGAAGGGGCTGCCCCTCATTCTATGGGAAGAAGGGAATGAAGGCCCAGAGGGTTTGATGTTGGGTAAAATATAAAATTCTTGTATGAAACTTGCATATGATTTGCCTAAGGACCACCCAAGAAAGCAACGAAACGATTACCTTTGAGTAAAGTGGACCAACAATGTAATAAATAATGCTTAAAAGGTTAGCTAAAGGATAGGAGGTCTCATCACGAGCTGACCTATCACGTTAATCAATATCTAGTGGTATGCCATTGCCATCATCTGATCACCAAAACATGATAATGACTCTCAGTTTCATGGATGAGAGAAAGGGGGTCTCATCATGATCCAACCTTCTCATTTCCACTAGTTGTTTGTGGGTGACATTGCCATTATATGGTCACCACGCCAGGGAAGTGACCTTCAACCTCTCCTTAAAATTATGAAAGATTAAAATAATTGCAATTAATGGGCTTGAAAAAAGTTCATTGCAGATGAAGGTACCACACACTTTCTACAAAGGCACCCATGAATGAGACACTATGACCCCTTGTATGCCATGAGTCCTATGCCCATTGAGTCTTGACCCCAACCACCTCAACCAATTTGCATGGCTTGGAGAGGGATCTCTTGGAAACTCTCCTTGACCTAGGGAAATATCTACCCAATAGGACACCTTGTTAACCCTCCCATCTTCAAGCTTGACAAGTCAGATAGTTTATTTGAGCAATTAATTGTTTGATATAGTGATCTTTGATGCACATGATTAGGTAGATCATTTATTGATTGGATTCACTTATCATGATGTTATGACTTGAGATCCTTGGAGGGCATGCTTGTTTGTCTTTGCAGGACCTAGCTGGTGGACAATTTTGGAAGAACAAGCCTTGCTTGGGCTTCCATGGGGCTTGGAGCCCACAAGTGGATTCCAAGGGCCCACATGCCAGACGAGGAAAATCAAATTTGAAAGGACTTGAAGATGACTTGGACGATGTATCCTAGCCCCCACATTCCAATCATTTTTCCCAGAAGAGGCAAAAAGTCTCGTTTTTTAGCATGACGTCATCTAGGGGGGTTAGGGCTTGGTGGTGAGGTGATATACATTGGCAATTTGAAGTTTTGAAGGAGCTTGAGCCTTCATCATGAAAGAAGTTGTTGGATGCTTGACATGTGGCTTTGGGAAGCTTCTCTACTCTTCTCCATCACCAACGACCTCCTCCAAATGACAAAATGTCCCCTAAAGGGGTGACATCCTACTAAAATTAGGGTTTTATTATGTGCAAAAGTGAATTTTAAATGAATTGTTAATATTACTTTGTTAAAGGGGGAAAGATTAGGGAATTTGACCCCTAGTATTTTGGTTTACCCCTTAATATGTGGACAAGTCACCTTGGTGACATTTTGTATAAACAAGAGATCATAAGATCTCATTTGAACATAACTCTCCCTCTTGTGAGAAGTATTGGTCTGAAATTTGCGCTACACTTGGAGTATTTTTCCTCTTGTGCTCTGGAACAATGCTTTTTGGTTACGCAGTGATGATGGTGATGGCGCACTATCTCTATGAGGTCATTCTCTTTCTTTTATGGAGGTTTACTTTGGCATGCTAATGATTTTTCTTGAATGGCATGGTCTCTTTACTTTGTTATTATCATTTATAATCACGATAAGGTTTTTTTAGCCAAGGTTATATAGGGAGTATAAGGATGTACACCCCTATCCTATTTTCCACCATAATTGCTAAGATTTTAAAGTTATTTTGCAAGGGTTTAGTTGAGGATAGCTAGGCTACTTGATTTGGGAAGTAATATTGTTTACACCCCCAAGTATTTAGTAACACTAGATATTTATTTTTGACCTCATTAACCCATAACTAAAGGCACTAGTCTTTCATTTGAGAAACAAATTATTGCATTGGAAAACATGATTTTTGGTCATTTTTACTTCTTGCAAAGTGGATTGTATTCCTTGTGCCTTGGGCACCTCACAGTCACTAGGGAATTCCATCAAGGGGATACTTCTTGATTCTGTTATAAAATTACATGTTCAGCCATTAGGGCTGCATAAGCCCTAACTCATTTGCTTGAATAACTCTCTTATCAACCAATGGATTTTGATCAAATTTTGCACACTTATTCTTCTTGGTATAGTGCACGTTTTGGAAAAGTTTGAGGGGTTTTTAGTGGATGATTTTCTTGCTTTAATACATTGAATGTTACAGCCACAAGGCTGATATAATTTTCTGCAGATAAGTGTTTACAACATCCTTGTCTTTTTATGCTAGAATATTGATTTTTCATCTTGAGTTTAGCTAGTCATTAACTAGTCTTTCTCTTGTATCTTCTACTTGATCTCTAGCATATGTTTATAATATTATAATACCATATTATTTTTGATATATACTATTATCTATTTCTGCAAATTAGGGATAGAAATCTTAACTTGTTGATCCAACTAACATACATCATTGCGAAGTGGTTTTGCTTGTGTCTCGGTAAGATATTTAACCATTTAAATGTTAGTAAACATACTTGGAAACCCTTGGAACTTAACAAGAATTCATTCCACACATTTCACTCCAATTATAATTGAACTCTAGGGGCTCCACTTCCATCTCTAGCCATCTTTATATAATTCCCCCTAGGGTCATCGAGATCGCCTTCCTAGAGTGACCTTGTCACCCTTGAAATGCGGGACCTACATCAAGGTGACATTGGGTGTAGGATTCCCAAGTTGTAGCATTCGCTTTTGTGGTTGGGTCAGGATTTTCCCAACCTACAACTTGCGCTATAACAAATTTGATTGGTCAGTCAATATCTATTTTGACTAGTCTACCATCTTTGTTGAATGAAATTGTCCAAACTTCTGATCAAACTTCTGTAGTGAACAATAGTTCACCCTTTCTTGTCTACCCAGATGGACTTCCAAGACCATTGTAGCTGCTAGACCTGATGTCGGTGATATTTCTTTAGGACAACAAACTCGCAGTCAAAAGCAACATGCCAACATTGCATTGATGACTGATGTGCTTAAAAATTCTGATTATGTTACCTACTTAGATGCCCAAGTTCAACCTGAATGGGAGTAGGCTATGTAGACATAATTGGATTCTTTGTCAAAGAATCACATTTGGGATTTAGTTCCTCGACCACAAGGGGATAATGTTGTGAAGTGTTAGTGGTTCTACCAGACCAAATTTACCTCTGAAGATGTTTTTGAGTGTCATAAAGATCATTCGTTTAAGATGTTCGATTGTAAGCCCCATGCTATTCTTTTTTAATATGCAGTAAAGATAATAAAAACTTGTCAAAATACCAAATTCAATGCTACCCTATATCGACAATTGGTGGACAATCTCATTTATCTTACTCATAGTCGACCTGGAATTTATTTTACTATTAGTGTGGCTTCATGGTTTCTATAGTATCCTAGAGAAAGCCACTATAAAGAAGTCAAATAAATTGTTCACTATGTCAAGGGTACCACCCATTTTGGTATCCAATATTGTTGAAGTTTAAATTTGTTGGTCGACTTAACGAATCTAACTAGTATAGCGACAATGATGACCAGAAGTCCACTTTTGGCTATGTGTTTTGCTTCAGTACTAGACCATTAGTTTGGTTGTGCAAGAAAAATAAGTTAGTCTCCTTGTCGACTACATAATTAGAATACCATGGCACCATTTGTGCCAGTATAAAGATAATCTAGATTCACCAAATTCAGGGTGAACTTGGATTTCCTATTCAGGCCTTGAATGGAATATACTGTGACAATCAAAGTGCCACTCAAGTTGTTGAAAAATTTGTTTCCCATAGTAATATGAAGCATGATGACCTCCATGCTCACTATTTGAGACAATTGGTTCATGAGAACATTGTCTCTCTTTTCTACTATAGAATAGATGATCATGTAGTTGATATATTAAGTAGGCCTTTATATGAAGCTATATTTATCAAGCTTTGTATCATGCTTGGGATTCACAAAGCTACAATTATGGGGGGTTTCCTACTGATGTAATTTTACCTATTAAATATCTAGAGCCATGTGCTGATGGGGGGGTGTTGGAACATCAAATTCTGATGGTTAATCACACTTCTCCTAGAATCAGTCGGTTGGGAGATTGACCTACATCAGGAAATAATTGGTCACGAAATTGACCAGATCTCTACATCAATAGGTTGAGTAGTTGACAATCCTATTGGTCATACATTCAGCCAGTAGTCGAAGACATTTGGTTAGTGGATCAACAGACTGAGAAATCAACTACAAGTTGGATGCATGGATGGTCGGGTCAAGCATAATTTTCAAGATGAATAAACAACATGGATTTGAGGGAGTCATGTCTAAACACCTACGGTTATATGTGTATATGACCTTCCCGATTCTAAGGAAGTTGGTTATATATTGAAGCTATAAATAACAGAATCATTGGGCCATTATCATCATGTAAATATCATTGTTTTTATGTACAAGATGCCCAACATGAATTGTGATGTTCTAAAAATAATGTGGTGTGCTTAAGTGTTGTAATGGTGTCTTTAGACACCACCCTTTGTCTTTGAAACTTATTCCTCTTCGATTATAATCTAAAGTTTTGTTTATCTATTTCATATCAGGTTACATCCAATCCCCAACAAGGATTATAGTGGGGATGTTACAATCTCCCTCCCCTACAATTGTGCACCAACCTTGGTGCAAATCACCATACCAATATACATGTACAAATTTTACATCATAATATTCATAAAATAAAAATCTTCAATATGTTTACCCTCCAAAAACAGTTCCAACCACAATATCTTGTTCCTTTCAACTTGATAACCCAAGAAATGTGCCCCCTTCACTTCTCTCAGTCCATTGTATTGCACCATTCTTTTATTAGGGCTATCAACACAAGTGATCAGGAAATTCTGAGATGTGGTTTCATAACTCTAGCTTCCCAAAAATGGAGTCTTGCATCTTTATTTCTTCAAAATTGACAAAAAATTGCTGGTATTCCTCCCATATATTTTCTTTGAGCTCCCATGTTGTGTCTTTAGGATTGTAGCAAGTCCATTGGACCTTTACCATGCCTATAGCTTTGTTCCTGAGCACTTTTTATGTTCGGTCCAAGATGCATACTATTTGCACCCAAAAATCCCCTTCGTGTTCTACCTGGATCACAATCCAATCAATTATGTGGTTAGGGTCAGACACATATTTCTTTAATAATGACACATGAATAGATTATGCACTCTCATGGATGCATGCAATGCTAGCATGTATGGAACTGGTCCTATATTTTCTAAGATCTCAAAAGGCCCACAATTTCTTGTTGCCAACTTTGGGAAACAACCTAATCTTATCGAACTTCTTTCCTCTTTCACTTTTAGAAATACATGTTCACCCACTTTAAAATATCTAATTTTTTTTTCCTGTCTACATAATGTTTCTACCTATCCCGAGGAGATTTTAAATTCTTACTCATATTTTTCATTTTCTCTTCCATTTGTTTTAACAAATCTATCCCAATGAAAACTTTGTCTGCTAGGTTATCCCAACTCACTGGTGTGTTACACATCCTTCCATACAATTCTTCAAATGGGATCGTTTTTAATGATGATTAATATTCGTTATTGTAAGAAAATTCCATTAATTATATGTAATCCTCCCACTTTCATGGCTGGTCCATCATACAATTCTGAGAATGTCTTCAATTATTCTATTGGTCATCTCTGCTTTCCTATATGACTTTGGGTGATAGGTTATACTGAGATTTGAATTTTTCCCAAAGCCTTTGAACAACCCTTTCCAAAAATTGGATGTAAAATTTGGATCTTTGTCTAAAACTATTGCCTCGGGCACTCCATGCAACCTATCAACTTATTTCATGTAAATTTCTACAGTATTTTCTACCTTGTGTGTAGTCATTACTGGAATAAATTGTGCAACCCTGGTCAATTTTTCCACCACTACCATGATGGAATCATGTCGCTTCACTGTTTTGTGAAGCTTAGTAACATAATCCATTGTAACTACTTCTCACTTCCATTCCATAATGGGCAATGGTTGTAACATCCTAGCTGGATGTTTATGCTCTATTTTCACCTTCTAGCACTCAAGACACCTCACTATATAATCAACCACTGCTTTCTTCATTCCTGGCCAAAAGTATTGGCTTCTTACAATTGTAATTGATTTCTGATATTCTAGGTGCCCAACATATGGCACATTGTGCATTTCTCTCAACAGTATATTTTTTAGCTCTTGAATTTGACACATATAGATTTCCTATGTACAAGAGGATTCCATCCTTTTTCAGTTCATAATACCTAAATTTCGGTTGAAAATTACTTTGCTGTAATGTTTCTTTTGTTTTCAAATAACATCGATTTGAATTAGTAACCTCTAAAATTATGAATTTTAAATCTGTGTTATACATGGTGATGGATGTAGCATGTATCTCATGTGCTCTTCTACTGAGTGCATTGGCCAACTGATTTTATTTTCCTATGATATGTTTAATTTCAAAGTCATGTTCACTAAGAGATTCAATCCATCTAGTTTGTTTGGCATTTAATGTGGGTTGCCAAAAAAAATGTTTCATAGCACAGTGGTATATCCTTAGCTCAAATATTCTCCCCATGAGGTAACGTATCCACATTTTTAGCGCATGAAAATGACTACTAATTCCAATTCATTTGTAGCATAATTCCTCTCATGCTATTTTAATTTTTGGGACTCATAGCGCACCACATGATCGTTTTGAGTGAGGAATCCACACCAAGCCCTTCCTTTTGAGTGTTTTTTTTTTGCGATCTTTGAGAATTATTTTATGAATCTTCAGTAATAACCGAAAAGACCCATGAATGATATCTGACCTCTGTGACGTTTCTTGACGTTTTCCATCCCCCAATGGACTATATCTTCTTGGGATTAACTTCTATCACATCTACTGAAATAATATGCCCCAAGTAGCTAGTGAATCTTCTTTTGATAAAATATGCACTTACTTAGCTTGGAATACAATTTGTGTTCTCTTAAAACTTGTAGCACCATTTTTTAATGCTTCTCATGGTCTTATTTTATTTTTGAATAAATGGGTATATCATCTAGGAACACAATCAAAAATTTGTCTAGGTATTACCTGAAGACTCCATTCATCAAAAAACAATTGGGGCATTTGATAGTCCAAATAGCACTACCTTAAATTTATAATTCTCATATCTTGTTCTAAATGTCGACTTGATAATATCTTATTCCTTTATCCTCACTTGATGATAACTTGACCTTCGATCAATCTTGGAAAATATTCTTTCAACTTTCAACCGATTGAATAGATATTCATTCCTTGGAAAAGGATATTTTTTCTTTATAGTGACCTTATTCAATTGTCTAAAATCAATACACAACCTTAAGGTTCCATATTTTTTCCTCACAAAAATGACTAGGGCTCTACATAGTGACACACTTGGGCATATACACCCCTTATTTAACAACTCTTCAAGCTACATATGCAACATTTCTATTCTGGTGTGCCCATTCTGTAAGGTGTCTTGGGCACTGGGGCATCTCTTGGCACCAAATCAATAGAGAAATCAATGTCTCTATTTGGCGATAGTCTTGGGATTTCCCCAAAAACAAATTCAAAATACCTCAAGACCTAATGGTATTCAACTCTTGATATTTTATCTATGGCTGCCTCTTCCATATGGGCTACTAAAGTATGACATCTCTTCCTAAAACTCCTTTTCAGCTACACAGATTAAATTTCTCTAATATCTATAACTTTTGAAATGCCTTGAACCTTACCTTGCTATCCTACCTAATCAATACAAATGATTGTCTTTTTGCAATAATCTAGTACAAAATGGTGTTTTTTCAACCAATCCACACCAATTACACAATCATATGAACCCAATGGTATGATGTTGACATTTACCTTTGTGTTGGGTCCATTCGTGTCTATTGGGAAATCTTTAACCAACTCACTAATTTTCCTCTTAGCCCTTGTGGATAACTAAAATAACCAATATTTATTATGCTTACTCCTTTTTAAGTGAAATATTTCAACAATGTTATAGTCTGTGTAACTATGGCTAGCTCCAGAATAAATTAAAATTGCTATGGGCTGGTTGTTAATCTTACCTTCCACTTCAATAATGGGGGATTGATATTCTGCTTGCTTTTTTCCCAAGGCTGCATAGATCCTTGACATGTTTCCTCCCATGTATTCCATTGTTTCATCCTCTTGAATGTTGTGGAAAATCCTCATTCTTTTTTCTTTGTGAGGGTAGTCCCTATATAAGTGATTTCCCTCACATCCCCAACATTGTACATGCTACTTCCTTGGTCTTTTCCTAAATGAATCTACTATCCTGGGCTCATTTTGGGTTGACTATCCTTGTTGATTTTCCTGTGATTTTTTCCTGTGAAAGGGTGTCTTAAAACATTTATACCTTTGATCCCTCTTTCCTTTCATCTTTTCATTCCATGCTTTTTGGAATACCGACCTTCCTCTGTTCTACTCACAAAGATTCTTTTCTCTCGTTATGGTCTCCTCCAAAGTCTTGGGATTATAATATTGTATTTTGTCACTATAGAAGGAAGGTAACCCACTCATAAACCTTTGAATTTTTACCTTCTCACCCTTTATGAATCCCACATACTCCAATTACTCAATGAACCTCTTCTCATATTCATCCATTGTCATGCCTACCATCTTGAGTTCAAAGAACCCTTTCATCTTCCTTTCATAGTAATGCTCAGACAAATATTTCTCTTAGAAATATCCTTAGAACTTCTTCCATGATACATTCTTCTCATCAAGGTTCTTGACTTTCTTAATATGATCCCAACACATATCCGCCTTTCCTTGCAAGTGGTAGGCTACTTTTCTTGTTTCTACCCTTAAGGGATAATCGTGTAGCTAGAAATTCTTGTTTCTACCCTGAACTTGATTGAGCTTGTCTAGTGGATTTCTCTAAGGAGTGATGATACCTACTCATACTTTTTGATTTCTTGTCATTCCCATGATCATCCCTTCTACTATGGTATCTAGATGCTGTCAATTATTTATCACTAGTTTCTTGTTTTGTGCTAAGTTATTTATTAGATTTTATTTGCAACATATTCAGACTCTATAGTATCTCCTCTTGAGCTTTCACAATATTCTCATTATCTTCCCTATAGCTATACACTTTTCTCTACGAGCTTCTCATAGTGACATGCTCCTGCCTACCTCTTTTTCCATTGGAATCCATTTTAGCATTTCCCATGCTAACATGTAGACCTCTGACCTCCTCCTCATGGCTATAAAATCCATAGGCATCTTCCATAACTCCATTTCTCATATAAGAACCAATTTTTTTTTATTGACCTATAATTTTTCAAGAAAATGTGGATGCAATAAAATTTATGTTAGAGAAAAATGCTCACACAATTTCAGAAAAGGAATGCATAAATTTTCTTTTCTTTAATGACCACTAGTCATATTTTTATGAGTTGACTACAAACTTTACTACTCAAATCCATTTTCTGGGTTGATATGTGGCTTCTCCTCCTCAATACCTTTCCAATGACTATTTGTTTTCCCAAATCTGATATTTGAGCAGAAAGTTATGGGAAATCAAATATTTCCACCTTACCCCCTCTTATGCACCTTCCTTCCTAGTAAATTAATCTCAAACTAAAAAATTGGCCACCTATAGAGGTAAATATTTTAGGAACCAAGCAAAATTTTATAAATTGCCACAATTTCGTACAATTCGAAACTCCTGAAAATGTTGTTTAGGTTCTTAAAACACCTCCGCAAGTTGAAGACCTTCCAAAATTACAAATTTTCATGAACACTCTGGCTGACATGACATGGTATGTGCCTGCTGAGTCCATGTGTCCTTCTCTGGTTTGGCCATGTCATCGCCCCACAATCTTTTTGTCTCTCCTTCTTTTGTTCTTCCCAATGGAACAAATTAATGCATGAGAGGAATTAACTGGGTATTATAGTCATGTTTTTGGCATGAGTAGGGAGAGAACAAGGAAAAAGAGGAGCTTTGGAGTTGGAAAAACAATGGAGGGAAAATTTTGGAGAATTTTCTAGAGCTATTGAAGATTAAAGAAGAAAGTTTTTATTCTTGTAGAAGAACTAGGTTGTCAGGCCTGAAGAGTGAACTCCAGTGTGAGTTGCATTGTAACAACAAGTGATTGATGTTTTTTTATTGGTAGTTTTCCAAGGAGTGAGTTCCCTGGAGTTCCCAATAGTGAGATTCCTGGTTACGTGTGCTAGAGAGACCTTGATAAATGAATGGGATACCCGATGTACTAAGAGAAGTGAAGGGGTATATTCCTTGGATTGGAAAGGTCAAGAGGAAGAGAGCTTGTGGAAATCAGGATAACTGTAGGAGAATGCTAGTGGGTTGTGGGATTAGCTGAATTGTGAGTGGATAGTGAGAGACACCCTATTTTATGGATTTGTAGCCCCATATCAGGGGTGAATTGCTATTGATATCTAGAACAACAATTCTATGGTTGGGTAGAATGTCCATCCTAAGAAGATGGTTTCAAAACTATTTTGAAAAGATAAATGTTTAACTGTGTTTTGTGTTATTTTATGAGCCATATTGTTGTATTTTAATTCTATGTATGTGAATGGTTTATATGTTGTTGTGTATGGATTTAATTAACTACATTCATGTTTATTTCCACATGATGTAGCTTCATTTAAATTAATGATAGAAAAATGGTTAAATCTGTGTATTCCTATAGATGGTACGCTACATGAATAATTAACATTTTTTTTGTGTGTATTCTGCGTGTAGTGGGCCTCCGTTAATATCGGGGATGTAATGGGACTTAGTTAATGTCTCCCAACTTAACTGAGACCCATTAATCATGGAATGAAAAAAAATAAATCTGCTAACTAATCTTGTAGGTTACCAACTACAAGAATACATAGATTGAACCATTTTTTTATCATTAATTTAAATGCAGCTACATCATGTAGAAATAAACATGAATGAAACTAATTAACTCCATACATGGAAGCATATAAACCATTCACATACATAGAATGGAAATACAACAATATAGCTCATAAAATAACACAAAACAAAAATAAACATTGATCTTTTCTAAATAGTTGTGCAAGTAGTTGTTTGGGATGAACATTCTACCCAACCATAAACTTGTTGTTCTAGATATCAATAGCAAGTCACCCCTGAGATGGGGCTAGGTTTCCAAAAAAGAGGGTGTTTCTCAATGTCCACTCACAAATAAGATAATTCCACAACCCACTAGCATTCTACAATAAATATCTCGATTTCCACTATCTCTCTTCCTAAAAATCATGAATATGGGTACACGAGTTTCATACAAATCATGATGTCAAATGTAACGTCCCCACTATAATCCCTAGTTTAATTAATGCATAATGTAGATATGAATGTGGCTATGGCCAAGTGATGTAATATGCAAATTGTATTTTTTGAATTTTAATAAATATAATGTGATGCCAACTGTTAGGGGAGATGGAGAGAGGTGGGGGATGAGTTTTCCACAAGAAGGGAGTGCCTAAAAGGGGTCCAAGGAAAAAATTATTTATGGGTATTAATCCAAACCCACATTCCTGAATTTTATTATCATTAGGGATAAACTTCTATTTTCTATTTGAGGGTATGAGAGCCCAATCACTAAAATCATGTAAGAGGGTGGGTGTGAGAAATCACATACCATAGTTATTGGGAGCATGGGGCTAAGTATAATTAGTTTGGGGATGAGTGTGAGTCAACTTGCGTGGGGAAAAGAGAGGAAATTCATATGGGCATAATAGGTAGTTGGAGAAAGTCATGTTTTTGGCATGAGAAGGGGGAGAACAAGGAAGAAGAGGAGCTATGGAGTTGGAACAACAATGGAGGGGGGATTATGGAGAGTTTTTTGGAGATATTGAATATTGAAGAAGCAATTTTTTAGGCTTGTAGAAGAACCAAGTTGTTAGGCTTGAAGAATGAACTCCTTTATTAGTTGCACTATAACAACAAGTGATTGTTGTTGTTTTACATGTAGTTTTCCTAGCATTTAGTTCCCTAGAGTTCCCATTAGTGATATTCCTAGTTACATATGTCAGAGAGAACCTAATAAATGAATGAGACACTTGATGGACTACGAGCAGTGAAGGGGTAGATTTTTTGGGTTGGGCAGGTCAAGAAGAAGAGAGTTGGTGGATATCGAGATAACTATAGGAGAATGCCTGTGGGTTGTGGGATTAGCTAAGATGTGAGTGGAAAATGAGAGAGACACTCTTTAGTGGATTCCTATCCATATCTTGGGGGTGACTTGCTATTGAGATCTAGAAAATCAAGTCTATGGTTGGTGGAATGTCTGTCCCAAGCAACTAGTTGGACAACTGTTTTAAAAAGATAAGTGTTTATCTGTGTTTTGTGTTATTTTATGAGGTATATTGTTGTATTTTAATTATATGTATGTGAATGGTTTATATTCTATTGTGTATGGATTTAATTAGCTTCAATCATGTTTGTTTATGCATGATGTAGCTGGATTTAAATCAATGATAGAAAAATGGTTTAAATTGTGTGTATTCTTGTAGTTGGTAAGCTACAAGATTAGTTAGCAGATTGTTTTTGTGTATTTTGCAATTAATGGGCCTAAATTAAGTTGGGGACGTTACATATTGGTATCAAAGCTCAAGGTTCAACATTGAGCTAGGCTAGGAACCAATGCGAATTGGGAAAATTCACTATTGTAAATTTCATTCTGTGATGAATTTGGGGAAAAATGGTGAACCAGAGTGAAATCCCCAAATTCGTTGTTAGATTCAAGTTTAATTTCTTCAAAAACATCCAAGGGAATATTTATGGTAATGAGTTGTAACTTGTAGAGTTTAAATTCAACCGATGGAGTTGAATTCTATGTTTTCATGGAGACTGTGAAGTTTGGTGATTGACGGACCATATTATTTCAACCTTGAGAATCAATGGTCGAGATTCATCTACAAAGTCTAAAGTGAGAAAATTGATTGTGCGAGCTCAAAAGAGAAAGAGCTGTCGATTGTGATCACTCTCAGTTGTTAGATCTTGTAGAGAAATTTTTTTTCAGGAGGATTCATTTGGAATTCCGGGGGTAACTTCACATTCTGTTTGTTGATGTTGGTAGCATCAGGCATGTATTTCTTGTCTAGATGTGTGGAAGTCATCCAAATAGTTATACCTTAAGACTTTACTTTAATTGAAGAAATTATTAAAGTAAAGTTATTTTATTAATTAATTGAGTTATTTGAGGAAATTCTAAAATTAATTAGCATTTCATCTTAGACATTGATCTCAAGTGAGGTGGGAAGTAATCTCAACCATCAATCACTTTGGAGATTACAGTTAGGTCATAAGTCAATATTATAAAATAAAGGCTAGGGTGAAAGAGGATGACACTTGTGTGTGAGACACAATTGGATAATGAAGGACTGTGATTCAAGGAGATCTTGGATAGGTGGAGAAGGACTTCCATCTAGATATTAGGTCAAGGAGAAGAGAGAACAAAGGTAGCTACAAGTAGGTTTCAACAAAGTGAAGCCACAGAAAGGGGTCGAGCCATAGGAAGTTTTCCGTACACTACTTGAGGTCGTTTATGTGGGTTTCAATGAAGACATGCACATATACACGATTTTACTTAAGGAAAGGGATGTAAACCTCAAAAAGCATGCCATATCTAGGTCGTACAATAGAGCATAATTTTCTAGGTTTGTCTATAGTTGTATTTATCTCAGTAGGCCATTATCCCTTCTACGAGAGCCCTAATTTTATCATAGTAAAATCATCTGAGTACTGGTTTTACATCCAGGTTTTCTCTAGGTATATCTACCCAAAAATATTGGTGTTTATGTGTGCATGATTTGGTTTCCAATATTGCTTCCACTATCTTTATTTGAGTTGAATATTTCAATAGTGTATTTTTGTTTTGTGAGTTGCTAATCTAATTTACAGTAAGAAAATCAATAGATAACAAGACACCTATGTATCAGAGTAAGGATTTCAACATGGTATCAAAGCAATTGCTATGAAAGGAATCCAAATCTTAGATACAGAGAAATTGATAGTATATTTATCATTTATGTAAGGAGATGTTAGCATATCCACAATTGCTTTCTGTTCTTAATTCTAAGTCTATCAATTTCTTCCAGTGCACTGCTCAGTTCTCCTTCCATATCAACCAAAGCTTCTTCATCATGATCATCACTACCTATGATTTCATTATCATAATCCTCTTTGGCCATAAGCATGAATTCATTTGCCTTATCTTCACAGGAAGAGTCACTATCAGTGTCTTCTGAGGAATTGTCATTATTTGCACCAAACTTTTCTTCTTATTATATTTCTTGTATTTGTACTTCTTTTCATCATCAAAGTTCTCATCCTTTTTCTGATGGGGACACTTAGACGCAAAATGACCTATCTTACCACAATTAAAGAATTTTAAGGGCAACTTTCTGTGATATTTTCCTAATCCTTTCTTTAACCTTCTGACAAATTTTGCCTCAATATCATCTAATTCTGAATCAGTATTCTTGTCTGCTTTAAAAGATGTTTCTCTAGTACTAGATTTATCTTTGTTAATTCTCATTTCATATGCAGTTAGAGTTCCTAGGAGTTGATCAATGGACAGAGTTTTAAGATCACTTAGTTCTTCTATTGCAGAGACTTTTGAATTAAATTTATCAAGCATAGATCTTAAAATCTTCTGAACTAAAAATGGTTCTTCAATATTCTCACCAAGACCCTTCATGGCATTTACAAGTTATTCAACTCTTAAAAAATACTTGCTAATTGTTTCATCTTCATTCATCTTTAGTTGTTCAAATTTCAATCTGTATGTTTGAAGTTTCACATCTTTTACTTTCTCATTTCCTTCATAACTTCTAATAAGTTTATCCCACAATGCTTTGGCAGTTTCAAGATGCATCACCTTTACAAACTCGTCTTCAACAAGTCCATTCAAGATAGAATTCATTCCCTTAGAATTAAAACTAAACTCTAACTTATTGTCCTTGGAGGCTATCACAACAGGCTTTGTATATCCAGTCTCTACTACATCCCAAACATCAGCACCCAAGGCCATTAAGTATGTTCCATCAAACAAAGGGGGCTTAGTGGCTGAATTCCCTTCATGACTTGTCATGTTTAAGATTACAGATCTACCTTTGGATAAAAGGAACCCGCTCTGATACCAATTGTTGGACAATTGAGAGGGGGGGGGGTGAATCAGTTGTCCACGTGCTTAAACAATTATAATTCTTTTAAAATATTTACAAGGCAGTCAATGATGATCACAATAATGCAGGGAAATAAACAATGGCACATTCAACATTAGTCACATATATGAGAAACACAGAGACAGATATTTACCGAGGAAACCCATATAGGGTAAAAAACTCTTTTTCTTTATATGATAAGTAATAGTTACATTCTTTACATTATCATATATATGAGCACCAACTCATAATGAGGCTACAACCTCAGTTTTGCAAGCTGCTACTTGCTGAGAGCACCAACCCTCTATTTTCTCTAGCACCCACTAGAAGGAAGCAAAAACTCCATGGTTTCTCTAGCACCAACTAGAAGGAAGCACCAACTCCCTGGTTTCTCTAGCACCAACTAGAAGGAAGCACCAAATCCCTATGTTCAAGCACCCACTTGAACTTCTAAGGAAAACAATCCTCCCTAGCACCTCCCTACCACCCTGTTTTATATATCTTTGCTACTGAAACTCATTACAATGATATAATGTTCAACAAAGGCTTACCAGACTCATCACTGTTCTGCTACATTTTGTTGCTATGTCTGCCTCACTGCCTTCCTGCACACATGACTTGCGGTGTCTATTCTTCTGCTTTTTATGCTCTATGCGCCATGTCCATTCATTGCACAGTTCCTCTTCTGTTCCATTTAGCTGTTGCACTCTCCTCCTTCTTCACACATGAATCACCTTCAACAACAGCAACCACAACAACTCCAACAGCAGTAACACCCATCTCTTCTTTGTACCATGTACTTATAGCTTCTGTGCACCTTGTGCATGCAATGCACACAATACCTCTGAATACTCACACCATGTCAATATCCTCCACCTCTCGAGTGCTCTGCCTGATCATCACAACTCTTCAGCTTCTCTGGTGGTTCCCACCATGCATCCAACATCACTGGGTGTTATGGCGAGATTCCTTTTTCTCTCTTGCAATTGAGACTCTTCGTCTTCTCTGTTATAGTCGAGCTCACCCTCTCTGTTTCAGCTACAGGATCCAACCCTCTTCCAGCTATCAATCGCTCCTATGACCTATCTTCATCCCATTGGAAGATTCTTATAGACTCTTCATCTCCTCTGGCAAAAACCATCAATGGTTTCTAGCAATTACACTGTGAGGAGCCAGATTAGCCCTCTGATTATGCTCAAATTCATCTGCACCGTTGGATTAACTCTGTAGGGTATTGTCATTATTTACTTGTTTTTCACTTTCGCAATTTGGAGATTCTGCGATGAGACATCTTGACTCTCCATGTCACGAGCTCCGAGAAGGAGCTTCGCTGCTCTAGCTCCCTCCTGTACGTGACCACAGGCGGTGACCACTGGTTACAACGATAATTCACCTTTTCAATATTTCAGCATTCGTATGACCCAGTGTCTCGACACTCCCAGATGCGATCCTCAAAATTTTGAGGCAGAGCTCATTTGCACTAAGTCCTTCCTCCATGTGACCACACGCGATGACCACAGGCTGTGCTAAAAAGCTCTTTGAACTCATGATCTTCATCGACCGTGATTGACATTCCACAATCTCAATGAATCAATGGTCCAGATCTTTTCACGATCTCGCATCTCGATGTTCCTGAGATGGAGGTTCTCGTCACTCTAAGTCGCGATAGGCGAAACTCCGAGATGGAGCTCAAATCGACGGTCCACGTTCTTGGTGAATTGATGGTATAGATCTTATCATGAATTTGCATCTCGCGATTCTTGTGATGGAGGTTCTCGTCACTTCAAGTCACAATAGGCGAAGTTCCAAGCTAAAGATTAGATTCAACAGTCCAGAATCCTTGGTGATTTGATGGTCAAGATCTTTTCGTGATCTCGCGTATCGCGAGTTTGAATCTCTTTCCTTTGGATTTTTCGATCTGTGAAACTCTGAAATGGAGTCTTTGTGGTGCTCTAATTTTTCAACGGTCCACGACTATCCTTTCTGACGTGGTCTACCATATTCACCTTTGGGGGCTGACGGCCTAGATCACACCTTGATCCAACAACTAGGATCATTTCGCCATTTCGCATTTCGCCACTTTACAATTTTTCCACTTCGCAATTTCACCTTCTTATGATGAAGGGTCTCAAGCCTTCAAGTCTCGATCTACGAAACTCGGATATGGAGTTAGACCAACATATTTCGGCATTTCATATTTTGCCTCTTCTTACTCTTTAATGAACGTGTAGGTTCTCCCTGGTCCAACGATGGTAAGATCTTACACTCAGATTTGATGCCTAAGATCTGTCCTCCTCTTGTGCATGTTCTTCTTGTCTGAATTCATATCTGACGGTCATCGGGGATTCAGGATGGGGTCCAATGATCATTGATGATCCTGCTCTTCCATTATCACTGTACTGCATATCATGCTGATCTTTGTCATTGTTATTTTTTCCATCAATGCACACTCTGATCCTGCTATCAATGACAAGCTCACTTTGCCTGTTAAACATGCCAACAATCCTCTGCACTATCTCTTCTGAACTTATCGAGCTTGCTCTATAGCGTCTTACTAAAATACTTGTGATACTTCTTCTTGTACTCATGCCATCTTCGTTGCTGTGCTTGCCATCAATGACAAGCATATGCTACATGTTAAACATTTACCAACATACTTAATCTAGATCAACAAAATAAGTGAACCAGCTCAAATGTCTTTGGGTTGATGTATTTTCTTCAGCATCAAATGACCTGATTCTCTGATTATAATTTTGTGGTAAATCATGCAATTCGGTAGGCAAGGAAAGAGGACCAAATCTAGATGCCATGACTCTAGGAGGATTTTGAGCTATCTGAACAGTATGAACAGGGACAATTTGAATAGGAACAGTCTAAATGGGGACAATGGGGATCAAATACTAGAATTTATTCTCATCAAAGATAGTTTCATTCAACTTAGATTTTGATTTAGATATGAACAAGGTTTCCTCAAATTTTAAGTCCAATTCAAGGTCATCAATGCTTTTTAAACCGTCTTTGGGTAATGATATATTTTTGTCCATGAAGGAAAATGATTTAACTATCCTTTCCTTTATTTTGTGCAAGAGATTTTCAAGATCAGACACAAATGCAATAGGTTTCAGATCAAGGTTACTTCTAGTGTAGATTTTTTTAGGAGCCAAGATTGCTTATTTAGTCAAAACACAAAACTATGCCACTGATATTTACAAATGAATTCACCAGGGTAATAAAAATTCATCCAAAAAAAGGTGTCTGATTCACTATTACCCTCAGGAATCAAATCTAATATTTAAGTTGTTCTTCCCAGGGAAAATTTTCAATTTCATCCTCGACAACGACGCCAAAATGTTAACGCTAAGTAAATTATCGGGATGAAAAAAAAATCTACAAAGGTAACCTACAAACCAAATTTAAGACTGGAAACTATCCTTTCCAATCTAGAGAGTGCTCTCTCTGAGACTTGATCTCTGATAGACAATTTTCTTTTCTTGATGACTAGATTTTAAATTTCAAGGTATATTTTTAAAAGGTCTGCTGACAAAAGATAGTGTTTCTAGGGCTATGGAGTAAACCCCTAAAAACAAAGAAAAAATTCTTGGTAGATAGAATTCCTCAGAGGAATAAAGGCTAAACAAGGTGATGAAATTCAATATTAATTTTATTATGAAGGACGAAAGAAGAAAATAAAAACACAACAAAATCAGAGAACCGAAGTGGATGAATTTTGATCTTAGCTGAGAAGACAGACAAAATTTAAATCGATTCATTCTAGAGCACCACTTAGATGAATTCTGGATTTAAAAAAATTACCAATTTAAACAGAACATAACTAAAAGTGAATATGAATACACAGGAAATACATACAAAGAGAGGTACAAACTTCAGAGCATCGTCATTAGAATATTTTTCTTAAGGAACTCATGAATTCTACATTTATATTTCTTCAAATTCAAGAAATTACATACAGGATCAAAATATCTATACTTTTGTCCATGCCCTTGTTTACATCAAAATAGTCCCTATATATAGAAATAAAAAATATTCTAAGTTGTTAGGAATCAAACTACTAACTCCTGAAGTTGTGGATCTGGTTGTTTTCAAAAAGAATAACAACCTTTACAAAAGTTATCAAAAATAAGACGACCGATTTGGCAATCACAAACTATCCAGGATGTTGTTTACAATCGTAAAATGTTTAGGAAAATCACAACCATACGGTTGTGATGGAATATTATGCGTGTTGTTGGACAATATTGTCACCGTTGCGTAATAGATTTTGGCTCTTGCTACACAACTGTTAGCTACAAAATCTGTGTAGTTAGTTCGCGGGATGAATGTTCATGTAGAGGTTGCATGCACGAATCCAGTTGGCTGTAGAGAGAGGGATAATCTAATTTTCCTATAGCTTCTTTGTTCAAAGTCACCTGCAGTTGTAAGACCCTATTTTTCCTTTTCAATGACAAGATTTATCTTTTCAAATTCTTCATCTGTCTCAACAAAGCCCCAATTCTTTTCAATTTCATTTGAGCATCGGAAAAAGTTTCACATGCAATGTTTATAGTTGGTCTGCACTCTTTGAAATGCTCCATGATTCTTTCCTTTGACATCCTCTTTTCCTCCCTAAGCTCAATGATTATATCTTGGGCTTCTCTGAGCTATTTTTTAAGCCAATTTATATTCTTTTCTCTTGTTGTTGGCGAGGTAGGGGATAATTGAACTACTTGAATCTACGATGATGGTGTTTCAATAATATTTTCTCCCATCTTCCTTCTCAATTATCTATTTTCTTGATAACATTGGGCTATGATAGGTTTAACTTGCTTTAGTTGTTATTTCATTTCTTAGGTATTTACATTGTCCTCACCTAATTCCACCTTTCTTTCATCAATTCCCTTGTTTTCACACTCAACAAGCTTTAGATGAACTGCATGTATGGGAAATCTCTTTCCATAGGAATTGGTGTGCGGTTTACTGGGAGCTTGGATCTCCTAATTTTTATTAATCAATCTTGACCTTCTTCTCTTATGGGATATTGGTTGGCTGAATGATGAGTCTTCTATTTCTTTCCCTTTTCTTCTTTCAGTGACATCTTCCTTTATTTCCTCTAAACCATGAAGTGTTGATTCCTACACAGATAGAGGAATGTCTCCTTTAGGGTCTCTGGGAATGTTAGCCGAAATCAGAAAAGAATTCCAGTCCTTGTTCAAATGTCTCAATTCTTCAACCACTAACATCTTAATTAATGAAAAATGGAATAAGTTGTTCCCTGGCTTATCATCTTTGGCCTGGATATTGTCTATCATCTTTGTCAGGATTTGACACAAGAAGAAAGCCAGGTTTCATGGATTTTTCTCTGTGAAATGCATTAGTAACATGATGTGGTGTGGATATACATTGTCGAATCTTCCTTGACAGGTGAAGTATTTCTTGTTGATCTTTAACAGTTTCTCAAATTGTTCAAGGAGATACTCGCTTACAATGTCATCTCCAATTTTCCAATTTTGATATTTAGGCTTGATGAAATCCATATAACATGAAATGTATAAAGGAATACCTTTAAGCCATTTCTCTCCTTGAAGAGGGATCTCCGTCGTAGTTGACATAATTTCCTCTGTCGCTCAGAAAGTGATTTATGAAATTGTTGAACTGACACCAGTAAAATTGAGGGTGAATAGATTAGCTAGTTATGAATTATATCCTTGAATCCTTTCGTAGAAACACATGCATAAGGCTTGTTCAAAAGATTCCTTGATCGTCAGGTTCACATTTATTAATTTCAAATCTTGATTTTTAAACCTCACGGCCTTGCCACTTCTTGTGTTCTTTCTTTTTCTTTGGGAAGTTGTCATAATGTTGGTATATGTTAATTTCAAGCACGCAACAATAAATTGTAATATCCTCTCTTCGCAACAAATGAGGATGATGGACTTTGTAAAAACTACAAGAAAAGGTAGCAATGAGAATATTTGTGTGGAAAAGAAATCAGGAACAGAAAATTCGGTGCAATAAAAAAATTTGATGCGACATTAAAGTGCGACAGAAATTTAGGCACAATGGAGACTCCGTGCAGTAGCAGAAAACAATGGGAGACTTGGCGCAGCCAAAATATCAGTGCAACAGTAGGTAATTCAAAAGGAAGAAGGTTGACTATGAAAGGAAACAACTCGTTCAAAAAAGCTAGTTTGCAGCGAGCTCCAAAAAGACTTTTAAGGAATGGATGAAAACAATGGAGTGGACACAACAAAATCAAAACGATAGGCTTACAACATGACTGACAAAAAATAGATTTTATGCAGGGAAGGGCTTCAGAGTTTTCTGGAAAAACTATGGACGATGCAGAAATTTTGAAAGTGATGGATAAACATGAAGGGTGACCAATATTTATGGTTGAACGGATAAGGGAAAAAAATCATAGAAGAGGATGGTAAATCCATGGCGACGAGAATTTTGAAAGTGGTTGAATATTTGTGCAGAAAACTCGTGCAACAGGTACACATTTGAAGTGTGAAAAGTACAAATGATATGAGTGCCATGATTGTTCACATTTTTGAATTCATGATTAGGTAATGATGCTCATAATAAATTTTGACATGACCTTTATCCTAGCCACGTGACTCGACTTTGGTACCTAAATTCCCCTTTTTTGACATGACTTGATATTTCAGAAGATAAACTCTTACAAATCACATATGAATAATCATTACACCCTTTTCACAACTCTTATCCAAAGTTCTTGCTTGATTTTTCAAACCATCCCTTAGTTTGTCATTGACTTCATAAAATTTAACTCACCAAATGCGACTTATAGAGGAAAACTTTGTTTTTTAAAATAAATAATACATGACTCTAAAACATTGTATGAACCTATGACTCTAACTATAAGAAACATGGTGCTAACACATGGAATCCTCAATACGATCATGGATCTCTTCTTGAAAAGTGTTCCACTGATATTATTGATAATTGTCACTTGATACATGCATGGGAATGTGTTATGAAATTTTCTCCTCAAACAATCAAACTTTCATAAGACATTATGCACTTATGTTATCAAACCACTTTGAAGTTTCCTTTCCAAAATCCGCAAGCACTCCGACTTCTCGAAATAGAGTTCTCTGATATGTAGAGTTTCTTCTTAGACTCCCCCTTGTCAAGATTCATATTTACTAGGAGTCTCTAAGGCAGATGGATCAGAAAAATATCCACTCTGATGTGTTGTAATCTTCCTATTCGTCTATGGATTCGTCATTTTCCTTTTCAATCTTTTCCTAAATTCTAACATTCTTTTCATTTTCTTATTGAATTTTGACTTCATCGTCTTCCTAGATTCTTACATCTTCCATTTTTCATCTAGATACATCATGATCTCACATTGTTGCAAATCTTGTGAGTACAATCTGTTGTGTTTGTTTCATCACTTGGGTGAGGAAAACAAGGGCACTTACAATTCTAGTTGGGTTTGCTAGAAAATACAGAGGTTAGTGTATGAATTAAACAATCCAGACACATGAAATAAACAAACACATAAACTAGGAACAACTAAGGAAATAAAACTACAATGCATAAGAAACTTTGAACCAAAATCAATCAACCAAATGACCAATGATCATGCCACCAATGGATAACTATATTAGTTGGCAAACACTGTAGAGAAACGAGGACTTATGGGTTTCCTCTTCCTCCCTGAGAGGGCTCGTGAGTCCCCTATTTGAGAGCTCTTCTTATAATGAAAAACTATAAAGAAAATGGTGAATAAATCCAAGCCTATTCCCTCAAGAGGTGAGGAGAATAAATTATTGGAATGTTGCTAGAATGATCCAAGAAGAAAAGAGGTTTCTTGAAGGAGGATTGAGGAAGCATTTAACAATACTATGAGATTCTTAACTTCTTAGTGCACCCATCACCTCCATTTATAGAATGTCTTTGAGATAATATCCAACTAGTTCTTAGTGTGGAAAAGGGGCCCTTTAGGTCTTTGACTAGCCCCCCATTTGGATTCATTTCAGATTCGAGGGTCAAATCAAGTTGGAAGTTGGTCCAGAAGTGGGTGATGAGTTGACAAGAACCATAAATTTGTCTTTCACAAGAGTGTGTGGATTTTGTTGTATACAATCGTGCATATGGAGTATTGTGTGCTCTACGAGCTTCTTTGGCCCACACACTGTGTGTGCAGTTCCTTTAGTCTTTGCGCACATGTCAATTTTTTGACCAGTTGTATAGTTTTTGCACCTTGGAAATGCATATTTGGTGTTGTAGGTGAACTAATAGGTGTTTGGAGATGTTGTATTCTTGTAACCATTTGCATGTAATGTTGCGGATGGAATTTCAGTGATAGCATATGCCCTCTGATGTGTGAGGTTAGGAGCATACGTATAGCTGAAATACATCAATGTTTCTTCTACTGAGAGTACCATTGTATGGAAGAGTGTTAATAAGAACTGCAAGAGCAATCC
Source organism: Picea mariana (assembly GCA_032191745.1). Classification (NCBI taxonomy): domain Eukaryota; kingdom Viridiplantae; phylum Streptophyta; class Pinopsida; order Pinales; family Pinaceae; genus Picea; species Picea mariana. The sequence continues at coordinate 362,507 of JASDQU010735475.1, forward strand.
TGTTGGAGGGAGAGGGTAAACCGTGAAACCCAAATATGTTTCTAGGTAGAGGTCAAGAAAATTTGTATACAAACGAGGCGGGCATGCCCCATGCTCATGTCATGTAACTCAAAAATGTAAGACACTAACTGAAGTTGTATGCTGATGTAGATAAATGCAACGCCCTCTGGGGAAGTTTGATAAGGGTAGATGAAAATTCTTATGGTGAAAATACTCTGAAAAGAGGCAAGGACACCTGTAAGAAGTGTTGATGACTCGTATGCATTGATGGCCTAACAAATTCAGAGGCCTTTGGCTAGTATAAAAAAACTACAACAGTCGCATAGTAAGACCCACTGTAACATGAGATTTTGTTGAAGTCGAATGTTTATGGGGGTCAACAACATCAGAGAGAAATGATGGTTCTCTGTGTGTCATCCGAGACTCCTCATTATAAAGGTAATGAAATTCAAGATAATGTCTCCCTTCTGGAAACTGTGTTGATGTTGACATAAATGGAGACATGACTCAAAGAAGAAAAGGACTTCATGAAATCCACTAGATAAGATTAAGAACTGATAGGGAACATGAATGAAGTCAAGATGTGGTGATACTTGAGATTTCCCTTGGTTGGGGTATATTTGAAGGATGACTGGCGTCAACCATGAAACTATATCTAGCATTAGGGGGATGACTAGACATGGGGTTAAATTGTGCTAGAGGCATGAAAAAGTGGAAAAACTTAGAGATCATGGGTACATGGACTGTGGGATACTCGAGGTTTATGGAATATGTCAATATGAGTAGAGGGTAGTTAATTACCCAACCAAGGGAGACATGGGTTTCTTTGCTGGAAAAAAGAAGTTCGTCAAGGGAGACAACAAAAAACTAAGTAAATGTTGGAAACAAAGGCTTTTTACAATTACCAAATGGATAAAGAATAATTTGGGATGAGTGCATAGATACAGAAATGGGTGCTCGAGTGCAAGATGGCTTGGCCTGTGAGGGCACAAGTTGCATGGAGAACTGGTAGAGTGTGGGGGCCCCATGGGTGGGTTTTTGTATGAGGTAAATGAAATGGAGGGAAATCTGTAGATGGGAAAACTGATTGTGGATGAAATGGAAAGTTAATGATACTGCATAGGCTCAATCAAAATAAAACCGTGAGGAGATAACCGGGGAGTCCATTGGGAAAGCTAGAAAAATGATGAGAAGGAGTATGTGGTTGATTCTCAAAAATGTGTAAGACTATGAGGACTCCCATCTCTAGGGTGTGAAAGCAACATGAGTGTCAAAGTGCCAAAGGGGACTATGAATGGGAAAACTCATGTGGGGGAGAGTGTTGTCAGGTGATAGTACCAAAATGCAGTGGAGGTGATAGTACTGTAGAGCCGTATGTAGGGACCCTAAAGGAAAATTTCAGAGGGTGTCACTGGGAGATGCAATTGATATTCAGAGGGAATTATTACATGCCAGTGTCAATCATATACCTGAAGTGGATGCGCTAAGTTTTGATGACCAAGTACCTGCACACATGAAAACCAAATACCTCACATGAACAATATCTAAATATAAAGAACATATAATAGTTTTTTGATAATTTTGAATATGATCATGCATACCTAGACGTGATGTGAGAAAAATTCTCCCCCGGGGCCGAGTGCAGATGGTGACCCGGGGAATGTGACTGTGTAGGTGGCAGGACCCTCATCCTGTGGCTAAAGATGGATAAAAAAAGAGAGACTCTGAGCTTCTGTAACTGAGTGTGGAAGTTTGGCAAAAGGGACTATATATGGTTGTGGGGCCCACAATGCCACCTTAGTTGTACCCGTTGCTATAGTGAATCGACGAGATTATTTGGAGGATTTTATGATATTATGGGAGTTCAAGCCAGCCAATCCAGTATTTGCGAGAGTCAGGTTAGTGGTCCCATCCTCCTGCACAGTAGTTAGATTCTAATTTTTGGGTAGGGGTCGTACGAATGATTGTAATAGGCTTTTTTTAGGGGTGGGCCCACTAATGCACGAGAGAAGGAAAGATACCCGCACTTAGATGTGCGAGTATAATTCCTTATCCGATGCATGATGTGTGATTGTGCTGAATACAGCCACGCATGGGGGCTCATGGGTGGGAGGAACAGGTGTGCATGTGATGCATGGCTGTTCGAATTACAGTTTCACATTGTGCGCAACTATTTCACAGACAATTGTGGATTAGTGCACAACTGTGTAGAGAACAGGTGAGCATGAATGCGCACCTATGGGTGTGACAGTTGCGCAATGATGCACATCTATTTCTCCTACATCTATGCATTGATGCATAGCTGTGCAAAGAACAGGCATGCATATGTGCACGCCTACTGGGGTGACAGTCGTGCACTTGATGCAAAGCTAAGGGGTTTTATGAAAACTTGAATTTTTTGAATATTTTTGATAAATGATGAGTGTTGACGAGGGGTTTCTATGTGAATGTGGGTGATTAGTTCATCATGCCAGTTCACTAGAGGGAGTGAGACTGGGAGCGCCTCAGGGAGGTGGTGAGAGAGGAATCAGGTGTGCGAAGACTCTTGGAAGCCTATGGGTTGCTGAAGTTCTTCAACTGCCCATTGATATAGTCATAGGAATACCCTCTCCAGTTCTTGATATCGATGTGGAGCACTAATCTGTAGTGCTTCATTGTGCGGGGGTAGAAGTTGACATTCTCACCTATTGAGGATGAATATTTTTTTACGGGGCTCCCCTTTTGGGGAATGACCCTTCTTACTGACCCCCAACTGTCAGGGGATGTGAGGTTGATAGACATGGAATGACACTACTATACGGGGCTGAAACTGATGTCAGGGTCGGTTGTCTTGATCAAGGTGATGGACGAGCTCTTGCACCTTTGCATCACAACTATGGTGGTGAGGATCTATGGATCCTTAGCGACTCAGCGGATATCTAAAGGTCAGCTGAGGATTATGGAGAGGGTCCTTGATGGGGACTTGTTCGCCTAGGGCTTGATGTTGCATGTCAAGATGATGGGGAGGATCCACCGGTGTCAGACCACCGACTCTGGTGAGTTTGCACCTGAGGGTTTTGTTGCCGCCTGCAGAGCCTCATGAGCCATGATTGATGCGGTGGGCACAAAGTTTGGTACGACACAGAGGAGGAGAGGGTGGTCACTATTTTATGGCCACCTTGGCACGTGTGTGGTGCAACATGCCATAGATTATACTACAGTTCCCATATGGTCGGATGGATTTTCGGCATGACCCAGACATCATTTTTCCTGTAGGAGAGGTGTGGCACTAGAGAGGTACATGTGTGAATTTATGTTTTGTGATTTTCATAGTGTAGAACATGTTTATATATGTATGGATGTTGATTCTATCTTTGTTTTTTTGTTTGCAAATGTGGGGCTGCGAGGTTGAGAGGTGGAGATGGTTGGGGAGCTAATGCACTGAGGGCCTATGAGACCATCGCAGGCAGAACCATGAGTGGGAGAGATATGTCAGAGGGATGAGGATTGTGCAAGGCTAGTAGATGAGGTGAGGGTTTGTCGAAGACGCAGATTTGATGATATAGGTGCAAGGCTAGCGCATTCTCTACAAGCAAAGGCCGATGGTGGGATGGATGATTTTTGACGTCGATTAGAGGTGGTATTGCAGGGTGTGTTGGAGGGCATGTGGTCACATATCCAGAATGAGAGGGTCCTGGAGAAGTGTGTGGGAATTCCAATAGACTGGCGGACCCTGATCCATCAGGTAGCTATAGCAGGGGAAGCGATGACTAGTCGACTGCCCCCTAGACCTGGAGGACCCCCAGTTGGTGGGGCACCTCCTGTGGATAGAGGACCTGATGGTGGCACTTTGGGGGAACCACAAGTGCTATTTTTTATATTTTTATACTGATATAGGCCAGCAAGCCCATTTTGTATAAGGTAGTGTGACACCCATTTTATACCTATAGGGGTGAGGGGGGATCACCTGCCTACGGGCAATGCACATGTATTATTTTGTAAATATTTATGACACATTGATATATATATATATATGGATATACATGTTTTGGGATCTTTGTGATGTTTACATATGTTGATGTCTTTATGATGTCTTGATGTGATAAATGCCAATATAATACTAGGTTAGCCATATGATATACCATTTGATTAAATTGTCATGGAATATGTGTACATGTATTTGAATCAAAATGTCGAGATAAAAGTCTAACTTGCAGGTATTTGTGAAGAAGGAATGGATCACAGGCACAATATACATTGTTGAGCTATAGGAYGACAAGCTGGGAATCTACTAAGATGCTAAGGTGACGAATGTGGTGGTGAATGTCCTCGACGATGAGACTAATAATGGCTTTGTATTCTTCTTGGTTCTTGGTTGTTGAGCCCAAACATATGCCTCTATAGTGGAGAAGTTCATGTGAGGCTGTGTAGAAGGCCCAAGCAGCCGAAGAGAGATTTTGTTTCCAATGGTTAGGTCCATTAGCATGACCGATTTGGTAGGCCAATGGAGGAGACATATGTTAATAGAACGAATGGTAGATCGGACATGAGGAGTGAAGGCGAAAAAAGAAGACTACAAATTCTACAAATGTGTACTAAGAAAAGGCCTAGTGTAGAATCACTATGCTTAGTTGTAAAACTTCTTTAAGTACAACCCGATGATGGTTTATTTGAGAGGATAGCTTTCTAGAGAGGCCAGGATGTATGCTCCTTTAGTGAGGTCTTGTTGGATGATGTAGGGTCCATGCCATAATGACTCAAATTTCCCATGGTCGAGAGTATCATGAGTGATATCGTAGGCTAGGACGAGATCTCCTTCGTTAAATCAGAGAAGGTTAACATGGCGGTCAAAGGTGGCTTTGGACCATTTTTTAGCTCCCTCATTGTTCTGTAAAGAAGACTGACGATCTTAATCCAATGACTCTAAGTTCCGCAATCACTGCTCCATTGGAGCAGTGTCAGGTAATAGATCGATGGTGGTGCACAACGTGTGAATTTATCACTTGATGGGGAGGGTGGCTCAGGTTCATTGGAGGTGATGTGAACAGTATCTCGAGAAGGGATAGGGAGAATCACTTGTAGCACAAGAAGTGGGGTTGTTGGAATATTTTGAATAAGGGCCATCTGACGACGCCTGTATTCGATGATCAAAGGACATTAGTATGTGAAATGATCAAGTGATTCAAAAAGAGCGAAAGGGCACCTCATTTGTTCATTGACTTAGGCCGAGACATAATGGATGTCGGTGACATGGGTACCAAATGACGTGGGTGGAGAGGGGTCTTGTTGAAAGATTTGGTGTACCATTGTTAGCATCTGTCGAAACTAAGGTAGAGGGGGGAAATGATGAGTGTAGTGGCCATGCTTGGAACAAATGGCACACACAAATTTGGTTCGTAGCCCTTTATTTCTTGTAGTAGGGGATGTTGTGGTAGTAGTAGGTGTGCTTGGTGAAGCGGCGAGTGATGTGGTTGCTTGAGGGAGTTGGATAAGATTGCGTAACTCAGGAAGAGAAGGAAATATATTAGTTGGGTGTCCCTCTCTTTCTCATAGTGTGCAAGGAGGTTGAACTCGGGGAGGAATTAGGGGGGAAGTGGGATATTTCTTCTTTTGTCTACCCCTAATCGTAGTAGTGGTTCTAGCCGGTGGGGGTGATGGTGGTGTAGTTTGACTTATTACTGGAATATGCATCAGGATTCCCTCTGATTGGGGAGGGAGGGATGGTTGAGGAACCATCACGGGTGGGTGTAGATATTAGACTAGGATGGCGAGAACCATGTTGGGAAGGGTAAGCATTGCGGCTTCCTGAAAATATTGTACTCCTGGTGGGGGGTAGAAGAAGGGTATATGAGTAATGGCTTGGGGGATTGTTTCCCAAACCAGGATTTTACCTTGGGGAAGGGTGAAGTCAAGGATAAGTGGTGTCATAGGGTTCTCAATTAATTCTTGAGGTATAATTTCTTCAACTGGTGGGACGTCGAGGGGAGGAGAAGCCTCAGTGGGATGAATTGTATCTTCGGTTTCAGTTCCATTAGAAGATATGAAACACACTTGTGTTGAGGGGTGTATGAGCAGTAGTGCTCCATGGTATGCCCCCACCAAAGATGGGTTTTTGAAAATTCTGGGGCCCATATCCATGAGTGGGTATGCATCGGAACTAGTGCTGACAAGAGGTAGGATGTTACCGATGTTGGAGGAGTGGTTAGGCTCGTAATGTGAAACTTGGTCGATGGTAATGATTTTCCCATTGTGGGGGAACATCATCCTTCGAAACAAAGAAAAGGCCACTACTTTCATAGCGTACATGTATCTACATCCAAACGAGATGTTATAATCGAGAGGGGAATCGATAACCTCAATGTAGATAAGGATGGTCTTGCCCTCGCGTTTGACAGGGAAATTTTGAAAGACCCCTTCAGGGGAAGATGGTCGACCATCATAAGCTATCAAAGTAATGGTGAATGGTACTATCTCTAGGGAGCCAAGTTTCTTCCATACAATCTTAGACATGATGCATGTGGATGAACCTTCATCAATGATACACCAATGAACCGTGATGTTCCAAATCTTGACTGGTATCTAGAAACATACCAAAGTGGGGAGATGAGGTTCCTCACAATGTAGATCAAATGTGATGAGTCTAGTATCATCTGGGTCGACTGCCACCAAGGTGGAAAGAAAGGATCTTTGTTGAGTTGGAAAGGTTTGGAGGGCCTCCAATACTGACATGGTTGCAGGGGGTTGTGCCAAGTCATCAACCATACTAAAATTATGTGCCACCCTAGCCTGAGGGTTGTTGACATTCCATCGTAACGGGATGCAAGGGATACAAATTGTGAGTTCAATGYTAGGGCATGGAATCATCAAGGGTTGTCCGACTGTAGTTGGATCTGCTTCCAAAGTGGTGGGAGTAGATTCAGGGGGCGCGTTGTATTAACGACTGCGTGTTTGCAGAAAAATTTCTTCTTCTCTAGTGAGGAGGATATTGTGATCCGTCAAATTTCCAGGGTTTTGATATTGTCCCATTTGTTGCAGGGCAAGATGTATCTCCTGTTGGGTATTCATCACACCTTGCAGTGGAATAGGGTTTTGCAATACGGTTGGGGGTGGTTGTTGTAAATAATTTTGTGGGGCCTGCTGAGGGGCAGGTGGTGCTGGAGGACGTGGCGCGTTCATGGATTCTTTCATTCATTTGAAGTCGATAATTTGGGGTAAATGGTGAGTATAATGGACATTCTCACCAAAAAGAGCGCAAGGGAAGTTCGTTTCGGAGGTTGTTTTTATTCCTGCCTTGGTGTTTGGTGTTATTGTCCCCTTGGGGGTTCTGGTTACCCTAGTTCTAGTTGCCCCTAGCAGGTTGGTTTTGTTGTGGGTTATTTCCCCATGGGCCTGGGTTATCATTGTTTCAATTTTTTCCTTTATTTTTGGCATTATTCGATTGATGGGTCGTATTTTTTGTATTCAGTTGTTCAAAATTTTGAAATTGCTGAATGGGAGAGGGATGAACAAAGTTAACTCTAGCGTGTGGTTTTCCTTGTCGAGGAGAAATCGGCTATGGAGGACCAGAAAATGGGAAATAAAGATTATGTCCACATGGGAGAACAAAGAAAACAAATAATCATGTCCTACAAATACATAATTTCCTTCTTCTCAAATAGCACTGGACCTTCCAAGAGCACTCAACAGTGGGGTCTGAAGCCACTAGAAGAGGAACTAGTGAAGGATGAAACAATCAATTATAATGAGGGGTAGAGGGTGCATATCCCGAAAGAGCGCTGGCGATATTTCCCAATAGCCACACAAAATCTAATCAAGGTGCAATTGCAACCCATAATTGCCACCTGGGTAGATGTCCTAAATTTTTCCACTAGGTACTGTTGGATTTTAATGTTGCTCAATTACATTCAGTTTCTTTATAAATTTACTTGAACTAAAGCATAAACCATGAACTATAGCAACAGTAATAACTAAGATCACAAGAAGAATAACCATGCATAGAGACACGAGTACAATATAAAATGCTTATATTAAATTGATGTTATTACAATGATGAGAGTTTCATATATATAGAACATATGGTGACCATCCATGAAAAGATGTGTCACTTGGATAATAAGTAATTATTTATTTACTAAGTATATTTATATGTTGTATTATAAATATTATGTCATATATATATATATATATATATATATGGAAGAATGTATTCTCGATGTTGTCCAAACATCAACACTCCCTCTCAATGAGGGAGACATTCTCAACCAAGGTTGTTCACCACAGGTACACCCCCATGAGTGAATGTTCACATAATTCTAACTAACACTTGGAAAACACCTCAAGCACCTCGAGTCCATATTATTCCTTATCATGATCAAGGAAGGACTACGTCTGGGCCCATTTATCACAAGTGCACCTTTATGATAAATGTATCATATCTCCCTTGGTCTGTATCCCAATCTAGAAGAAGTTATGCCCGATGCTAAAACATCAACAATCCCTCTTAGCTAGGGAAGTATCTTTCCATAGTAGTGCACAACTACTATCCAGAGACACAAAGTCTTTTCCAGTAGTACACAACCACCATAGTATCAAAAGGTTTTCCACACATGGCACTTCCATGTGGAATTCTAGAGGTTACACCCTCTAGAAACACTATGGTCAACTCACAAAATGTGTGATGTCAAGGGTCAAATCCCTTGACATGTCCTCATGTGCTTTCCACATGGGATGTTGGGTTATAATCCCAAATGCACTTATCCCTTCTCAAATAAGTGTCTTGACATATCAACTCAACTCAATTCATAGAGGAGTATGATCCAGAGAATGTTTCACGAATCTAGAAACATCAACACTCCTTTTCAGTGAGGGAGACATTCTCTGCCACACCAAGTCTATCACAGAAGTACTCGAACTTCATCTTGGTAAGGGGTTTGGTAATAACATCAACAACCTGCTCATCTATAGGAAGGTATTGCACCAATATGGCCTTCCTCTACATCATGTCTCGGATGTAATGGTACTTGATCTCAATGTGTTTTGATTTGTCATGAAACACTGGATTCTCTAAGAGCTTCACATAGCTTTGGTTATCACAATGAATAATGGTGGAATCTAGCAAATGTCCAAATAAATATGCAAGGAGCTTGCAAAGCCACACTACTTCATAGACTACCAAACTTAATTCAATGTACTCTGCTTTTGCAGTACTCAAGGCCACAGAAGTTTGTTTTCTTCTACACCAGGAAACCATGGCAGATCCCAAAGTGAAGAAACACCCAAAGGTGCTCTTCCTGTCTACTACGCTCCCTGCCCAATCAGAGTCAGTATATCCATACAATCTCATGTCAATACTAGAAGTATATCTGAGACCATGTCTAATTGTTCCTCGCAGGTATCTCAACACATGCTTCACAACAAACCATTGTGTTTGTCTCGGTTGGCTCATAAATTGGCTAAGTGCACTCACTGCATAGAAAATATCTAGTCTAGTGTTAATCAAATACATCAATGATCCAATTAGTTGTTTGTACAGGGTCGGATCAATCTCACAGTAATCAGAAGAAGACACACATAGTTTCTTCAGATTCATCACCATTGGTGTAGCCATGGGTTTACAGTTTAGCATCCCAAACTTTTTGAATATCTCAAATGTGTGCTTGCCTTGACTTAGGAAGATCTCATCAGTTATTTGCCACACCTCTAGTCCCAAGAAGTAGTGCATCATACCAAGGTCCTTCATCTTAAAGTCAGAGGCCAACACATACTTTCATTCAATAATAAGGCTCTCTGTACTAGTGAGGAATAAATCATCAATGTAGAGGACCATAATCAAGGCCTCATCGTTAACAGTCTTGTATTACAGGTTGGGATCAACAACACTTTTGTTGAAGCCCAAACTCATTAGGTTTCCATCAATCCTCACATACCAAGATCGAGGTGCCTACTTGAGTCCATACAGGGCCTTCTTCAACCTACACACATGAGACTCCTTCTCATGTATGACGAAACCATCTGTCTTCTTGATGTATATTTCTTCCTCAATATCTCCATTGAGAAAGGTGGTCTTCACATCCATCTGATGTAGTTTCCAACCCATGGATGTTACGAAGGAAATAACCATCAAGATAAAAGTGTATCAAGCAACAAGAGAAAATGTCTCCTCATAATATATTCCCTCCACCTGAGAGAATCCTCTGGAAACAGATATTGCTTTGTGCTTCTTGATGCTTCCGTCAGCTGTATGTTTGATCTTATAGATCCATTTGAAAGTCACTACATAACTCCTTTAAGGTCTCAAAACAATATCCCACACATCATTCTTCATGATCGACTGATACTCCTCCATCATGGCATCTCTCCATACTGGTTGACTAGATGCCTCCTCATAACATGAAGGCTCAGAATCGATGATGCAACTCATAGCTACGGTATAGCACAAATATCTCTTAGGTTTCTTTCTCTCTCAGAAGGTACCATGAGGAGTTGCATTTCCTTTTGCCTCCTGCAGACTTTGACGAACCCATGTAGGTCTCTTCTGACCTACTACAATATCTCTCAGAACATCAACTGGAGGTACAAGATGAATGGGATCAATAGGCTCAATTGTCTCCCTCTGAACTATTGGAGGGTGAGGGGGAGAAGGAACCATCTCTTCCTCTTTCTCACTATCAATATCCATCTAAGATCCTCTAGATATCATGAAGGCTACGTCCTCCTCAAAGGTAACATCTCTGCTCACCTAAATCTGTCTCTGACCAGGGATGTAGATTCAGTATTCCTTCGAAGACTCACTGTACCCCACAGATGTACCCTTTCTTCCTAAAGGTTCTAGCTTGGTACTTTTCTATTTGGGTATATGAATGTATATTGGACACCCAAATATCCTGAAGTGTCCAACCTCAGGCTTCACTCCGGTGAAGGCCTCCTTGAGAGTCATGTTCCTTAAAGTCTTATGAGGACTTTTGTTCTAAACATACAATGCAGTCATGGATTCTTCTGCCCATAAAATAATAGGTAAATGTTGATCATGAATCATTGCCTTGACTGCCTCAAAAATAGATCTGTTGTTCCTCTCTGCAACCCCATTTTGTTGAGGGTTGTAAGGAATAGTGTACTCCCTCTTGATCCATGCCTCAATGCAAAAATCATTGGAATCCTAGGAGATGTATTCTCCTCCATTATCTAATCTCAACACTTTAATCTTCTTTCCGGCTAGGTTTTCAACCTGTGCTTTGTACTCCTGAAATCTAGCAAGGGCTCCATCCTTGGTCTTCAATAAGTAAATCCAAGTCTTCTGAGATTGGTCATCAATGAAGATCACATAGTATAGGTATCCACTTAAAGAAGCAACTATCATGGGTCCAAATCAATCTGTATGAACCAAGTTTAAGATCCCCTTGGATCTATTGTCGTTGCTCAAGAAGGACCTCTTGGCATTCTTTCCAAGAGCACAACCTCTGCAAATGCCATTGTGTTCAACATGGATCTTTGGAAGGCTTGTCACCATCTTCCCTAGAGCAGGAAGAGCTCTATAATGTAAATGAGCAAGTCTCCTATGCCATAGTTCACTTAAACTAATAGAATCATGTATTAGGGCATGAACTGGTCGAACAATCAATCTGTACAATCTGTCCTCTCGAACACCAATCACCTAGGCAGAATCCATACTAGAGTTCTTTTTTCATGCAAGAACTTTTCCATCAGAGAAAGAAACCTTGTATCCTTTGTTCTCTAAGGATTAAATAGAGACAAGGTTCCTTCTCATCTCAGGTACAAATAATACATTGGTCAAATGGAATGGGGTGCCATAATCCAATTGTAAGGAGGTGGATACAACTCCCTTCACAATATATCTGGCATCATCACGAAGTACAACATGAAAAAGTGATTCTTTCTTTACTAGATCTGTAAGGTGCTCTTTGTATCCAGTCATATGTCTGGAAGCACCATTGTCAATAAACCAAACATCATTACTAGTAGGAACCATACTTGAGAGGCATGAAATGAAGAAGAACTCTTCATAGTTCATGGTTGCATTCCTTAAATTCCTATGAGGTGGTTCTAAATCAACATTAGCAGTGGAATCATGTTTCTTTCCTTTCTTCCATGTAGGAATTTTTTTCACATAGTGGCCATACTTGTCACATCTGAAGCACTGACTTTGTTCCTTTAAAGGTTTTGCCGAAACCTCTTCTTTTTCTTTTCTTTTCCTTGCATGAGTGGCAAGGTCTTGATTTTCATCATGATGGGAACATTGCATGCCTCTAGCTACAAAATTTGGTCTCCTCTTGAATACAGTCTACCCATAAACGATCAAACTTGGGCAATTTGGATCGCCCACAGATACTTTGAATGAATGGATCCCAATGGATTGGAAGTCCATTAAGGGTAATCATGGCAAGTTCTCTATCAGAGATATTTTCACCAATAACACTCAACTAACCTCTGGTCTCTGAAATCTTCATGAAGAAGGTGGAAATTGTATCAGACTTCGTCATCTTGAGATTTTGAAGCTGGCGTCTCAAGACAAGTGTTCTATTGGTGTTGTTACTCTCAAAAAACTTCTCCAAGGCATCACACATCTTCTTAGTTGTCTTAAAGTTGGATATGTGAGGGATTAAATGGTCTCTCAGAGAATATATGATGATTTTTTTGGCTTTTGCATCATTCTTCCTCCATTGTGATTTTTCTGCATCATCAGTTGATTCTGGCACAACTTCTTCAATGCACTTCATTATTTCACTCTCTTCTAGAGTGATGAGCAATCTAGATTTCCAAGAACTAAATTTGGTTGTTCCATCAAGCCTATCTTCCACCAAAATATGGTTCACCACGGTTGTTGGAAGAGTGAATAAATTTTAACCTGAGTTGCAGATGCAACAAAACAATGAATTGCAAGAAAGGTACGATGAGTTGTTGTAGAAGGTCAATGCATGTGCAATAGTATTCTTTCAAGAACGTTGCTCTGATACCATGTTGGATTTTAATGTTGTTCAATTACATTCATTTTATTTATAAATTTACTTGAACTGAAGCATAAACCATGAACAATAGCAGCAGTAATAACCAAGATCAGAAGAAGAATAACCATGCACAGAGACACAAGTACAATAGAAAATGCTTATATTAAATTGATGTTATTACAATGATGAGAGTTTCATATATATAGAACATATGCTGACCATCCATGAAAGGATGTGTCACTTGGATAATAAGTAACTATTTATTTACTAAGTATATTTATACATTGTATTATAAATATTATGTCATATATATATATATATATATAGAAGAATGTATTCCCGATGTTGTCCAAACATCATCAGGTACCTCGGTCAAAGTGAAACATTTAGATTTTTAGCCTAAAAAATGGGTCATGGGATGGATCCCTTCCGAGCGTTGGGTGACTCAATTGCAGACACACAGAACAACCAGACCTCATCCTTCGACCCTTCACAGGTATCTCTCTGCCTTATGGTGTTAGGAACACTTGACTTGGAAGATTTTAAAGTTCCCTAATTGTCAACTTCTAATGTTTGAAGATGTGAGAACCAGATAACAAGGGGTTATTTGGATACCTACCCCCAAAATCCTACCTAGACTAAAAAAATTATTTTCGAACGTCCTGTGGATGAAAACTTAGTGAGTTTTTAGAAAAAAATTAGATGTGGTTGGTTGAGAGATTGGGGGTGTGACCCAATCTCGTTGGAATTAAGTAGGGTGTGGATAATTTCTTCAAGAAATGGTGGGACGTTTCAGAATCCCTTTGGAGGAAACCTACTTCAACCTCCACAATTTGAGATGAAATTATGTGAGTGAGGAGTGACTTTGTGTGTGAGCAAGTGAGAAAATCTGCCAAATTTGTAATAAGTTAGGTGTCGATTTGCAACATGTGGACTTCCTGTGGTCCTTACAAATCTTTATTACCTATCTTGCTAGATGTCATTGGTACAACCTTGCGGAATTTTAAAATCCCTAAAGAACGATCATGTGGACATATGGGTCCTTACCAATCCTTTAAACTCCCTAATGTTATTTATAATAAGAAATCTTCGAAAAACTATCCTATAATGCAAGCATGTGGGCATGTATGGGCCCGTTACTTTGATCTCTAAACTCTCCTAGTGATGTAAACTAAGAAAGTAAATTAAACAAATATCCTATTTTTGCAACATGTGGGCACTTATGGGACCCTACAAATTTAAGATGTTTGAAAAGAAACTAAGAGGATCCCTAGGGGGGCTTTGTCCTCTCCTAAAGATTTTGTTAAGGGAGATGAAATGTCGCCTTAATCACCTTTCAGATTCTCAAAATCGCTCTATGGTGCGAGAGAAGAGCATACTCAATGATTACAGTTTGATTTTTGGTCCCAATGCAAGTGTTTTTTATATGTGATAGCAAAAACTCTTTAACTTAAATTTTACAATCAAAACAAGCCATCCATGTGGAAACTAAAGAAAAGAGGAGAAATATTGTTCTTTTTAAACCCCTAAGTGCCTATGTTTTTACTAACCTTTCATGTGGGAAAGGAATCTAAGTGTAGCGCATTTACAATTTAAAAAAAATTAATATTTTGAAGGCTAGGGGCCTTCAAATCATCACAAAAACTCTTACAATTTTGGAATTTTGGACAGATGCGCGGGTTACAGTTCAGATAGAGGGGCAGTGCATGCACAATGTGTAGAGAAAAAAAGACATTTTGATGCACAATGTGCAGAGAAATAAAGTGTTGTTGACGCACAATTCTCGAAATGCATGTCTATGGGTTGGAACACCTGTGCAGGTTATGATACGTGTCGGGGGGGATTTTAACTTGAATTTTTCTCCTCCAGCTCCAAACTTATCTCTTGAAAGGTAAGTCTAGGCTGGTTATGGTTCCTGCAAGGAAAATGGGTCCAAAAGAAGTTCTCAAACAACCCAAATAGGGAGGAAATTGATACCTTATCCCCGGTATGGTCTCCAATCTGTTGTGTCTGTTTTGTCACTTGGGTGAGAAAAAAAAGGGCACTTACAAGTCTAGTTGGGCCTACTAGACAAGAAAAAGGTTAGTGTATGGATTAAAAAATCTAATCACATGAAATAAACAAACAACTAAACTAGAAACAACTAAGGAAATAAAACTACAATGCATAAGAAAATTTGAACCAAAATCAATCAACCAAATGACCAATGATCATGCCACCAATGGAGAACTATATTATTTGGCAAACACCATAGAGAAAGGAAGACTTATGGGTCCCCTCTTCCTCCTTGAGAGGGATCTTGAGTCCCCTATTTGATATTTCTTCTTACAATGATAAACTAGAAAGCAAATGGTGAAGAAATCCAAGCCTATTCCCTCAAGAGGTGAGGAGAATAACTTATTAGAATATTGCTAGAATGATCCAAGAATAAAACAGGTTTCTTGAAGGAGGATTGAGGCATCATAAAAATACTATGATATTCTTAAATTCTTAGTGAAACCATGGCCTCCATTTATAGCATGCCTTTGAGTCAATATCCAACTGGTTCTTGGTGTGGACAATGGGCCCTTTAGGTCTTTGACCACCCCCACATTCAGATTCAACTTGGATTTGAGGGTCAAATCAAGTTGGGAGCTGGTATAGAAGTGGGTGAGGGGATGACAAGAAAAATAAATGCATCGTTCATAGGAGTGCGTGTATTTACTCGTACACAGTTGTGCATATGGTGCATTATGCACTCTATGGGCTTCTTTGGCCAGCACAGTGTGCATGCGCATCCTTTAGTGTTTCAACGCATGCCAATTTTTTTACCAATTGTATAGTTTTTTCCCCTTGGAAATTCATAATTGGTGTTTCAGGTGAAATAATAGGTGTTTGGAGATGTTGTCTTCGTGTAACCATTTGCATGTAATGTTGCAGAAGAAATTTCAGTGATAACACAATCTATGGGACTTGGTTTTCATTCACTTTCTCTTCTTCTTTTTCATTTTTTATTCACACCTTCATGTATATGAAATCAATGTTATCCTTCATGGGAGGTTTTATCACGCTTTTGAAATTTCAATATATGTGACCATAATTGTGGCATTTGTAATATTCAATATTTGAGAGAGCCACACAATCATTTCTTGTTTTAACATATCTTCTATATGCTATGCAATCTACAACTTTATGTTCAAAGTTAGTACATGTAAAACAATGCCCTAAAAATAAATTTTGATACCTCGGAGTGAATGATCTTTTTTGTGGTGCAGTCCTTCTAAATTGCTACCTTGGCTGATCACTATCTTCTCTTTGGTTTTTTCCTTCATAGTCATTGAATATTCCTTGCTGCATAAATGTAGAAGGTCTTACGTATTTATTTCTCTTTGAATCTTTCTGACCATGATTCCTTCCTTAAATTTTGTATAACTCTTTTGTTATTTTTCTTTAGTCATGGAGCTTGAAGCTTCCTCAAAATAAACATTCTTCTATCCTAGTATAGATTTGTCATTGTATGGCCTTTGACTGTTGAGATTTTTTTCTAACACTTGACAACTTTTCAAGTTCTTGTTGAGCATCTTGACTTCAAATCTCAATGTCATGACTTCCTTTTCAAGCTTCTCATGTTTTTTTCTTTCTTCATCATATGCATCTGAATTACTTCTTCCTTTCTCTTTCCTTCTTCAATTTGGGTTTTCAAAGAGATGATTTCTTTTTTGAATGATTTATTTTTCTTCCTTTCTTTCTTCATCTCAGTTAAAGAACTAATTAATTCTCCCTCAATATCCACTTAATCTTCTTCTTCGTCTCTTTTAGTAAATATTTTATTATTTTCTGTAGCCATAAAGAGTACTCTTTCTGAGCCACTATAATTTTCATCATATGATAAATTATCTTCTCTTGAGTATATATTTTTCTTGAAGTATTTCATTTTATCTCATTTCTTGTTTCCCTTTTGATATTTCTTTTCTTTCTTGAGATCTTCTTCTCCATCACTATATAAATTCTTATCATAAGGACACTTATTTGAAAAATGACCAATTTTAACACAATTAAAACATTTTAAGGGAAGAATACCTTTGTACTTGTTGGATCCTCTCTTCAAATTTCTAAAAACATTGGCTATTTCTTCATCTTCATCTGAATCATTATTGCAACTGCAATTTGGCTTTGACTTGAGCTTTTTCTTCTTCTTTGTATTCTTGGATGCTTTGAAAATTACTTCTTTATTGGATGGATTTTCTTGTTCAGTTCTCACTTCATAGGATATAAATATTCCATGTAGTTCATCCATGCTTAGTATACCAAGATATTCTCTTTATTCTAGGGATGAAATTTTAGGATCAAACCTCATTGGAAGTGACCTTATCTTCTGAACAATCATAGAATAAGAATGCATAACCTTTACATACATTTATTCACCTAGACCATTCATGATATCATTTTTATCCTTCGAATGTTTTTGATTGAGTTTCTTTCCATTGGTATATGTTGGTGGAGTGGTGGGCTCTTTGTATATGTATACCATTGACTTCCAAACATCAAATCATTGTGCTTATACACATGTTTTCATTGTTATGCTCCAAAAGGAATAGTGATGTCCATCAAATTGTGGTACTCCAATCTTAGCGTATTCCACGATATTCCTTCTAGTGGTTAAACTATTTCCTTTGAAGGACTGAATATGATGCTGATTTTTGGAATATTAAGAGGGGGGGTGAAGGAGTATATGCATTTTTTACCACTTTCAATCACAATATACAATCTTCAACTTTATCGGCAGTATATCATTTATGAATACATTCAATATATCATGAACATATAAGAACTACAATTCAAAAATATCACATCAGATACATATTGCACCTGAATTTACATGCAAAACCAAATGGGAGAAAACCACATAAATATTTCTTATATATATCAAGAATTCATTCATAGGATGCACCAAATTCCAAAGTATCTAGTACTAAATGGAAGGAGGGAGCAACCCCTTGATTTATAGGCATAAACCAGAAGGAATATACAACTCCTTGAATTCTCCATCTACATTTGAATGGAGGCACCAATACCCTGATTTACAAGAACCAACATGAAGGAAGATCCAACTCCTTGAATTCTCAAACTGCAACTAGAACAAGACTATGACTGCCTTATTTATAGGCACCAACCTGAAGGAATCTATGACTCCCTAATTTCTCTGACTACAACTAGAAGGAGGATATGATCCCATGATTTATAAGATCCAGCCGTAAGGAAGCTCCAACTCCCTAAGTTCTTTGACACCAACTGAAAGGAGGCTACAACCCCCTTTCCTTTCCCCATCCTACTACCCTAAAATATAAGTGTAGACTCAACTATCACTACCATTGATGTTGTCACTTCAACTATCACTATCATTGTCACATCAACTAATCACTATCACTATGTCACATTAACATGTGCCTTATGATCAACCAATCATCCAACTTGTTATTGTCCCTATCACCATCATTGTCACTATCATTTTCATTGTCACCTATATATCAACATTAAGAAGATCATCTCATATGGATACCAAATTCATCACCATACCATGTATATCAACCATGTACCAGAACCTGTAACATACCATGCACATCAACTTGTATCAACCATGCATCAAGTATGAATAAAAAAAGTACCATACCATGTACGAAAATCACCAAGAAGTGCCTCTACAAATGTACCATATCATCATGAACTAGTGAACCATAACATCACCAAGATGTGTCTCAATATCACCAATAATTTACCATAAAATATGCCAAGTGTAGGTATGATAACATCAATAATCAACCATATACCTCAATCGTATTCCAACACCATGTACCATGTACCAAGAATATACTATGTACCAAATGATGTGCCTCAACCAAGAACCAAAGAATGTGCCTCATACATATGCCACCATATACAATAGGATATCATCAATGAAGTGCCTCAAGCATGTGATATCATCACCATTTCATATACCAAACAAGATACAGAGATATCCAAGATATGTCTCTGATCACTATACCATAACATCACCAAGGTGTACGTAAATCATATGTGCAAATCTGCAAACCATGGTCCACAATGTACCTCAAGAATGTATCATACCATGTGCCATAAGATATTCCTCAAGTGTATTTCAATATCATAAATATGTGACTCTAACAATGACCTATAAAATCCATACAGAATATACCAAGGATATGTCTCAATAATGTATCAATATCACCAAAACATGGACCTCAACCATATGAAACCATATACCAAAAGGGCCTCCAAGACATGCCTTAAGCATGTGCCATAACTACTATGACACAAGCCTCAAACAAACACATAAAAGAGATACCTTTACTAATGAAGGAAATCTAAACCATATAATATCATATCAACAAACCAACTTGGTGCACATCATTTTCAACAAACACAATATACCATATTCTTCAAGCCATTTTCCACATATTTGCGACTTGCACACTATCAACCCATGAATGTATGCTCTTTTCTCCACCATGATCCACAAATATATGTGCCTTGATCCATTGTGACCCACAGATAACCTCAGAAATCTAGTTTATATACTTTTCCTTCACTTCCATTCTCTACCTCAAAATTTTCTACCTCGGATATGCTACGAAAAGATAAACACAAATATCACTTGAAAGATAGATAATCATTGAACTTAATGAGAGGCTTCTTGATGTGTTATACACTTTTCCATGTGACGTATTTCCTTAACTATAGGGCTGACCAATACTTTATTGTTATAACCATTTCACCCTTTAATTAATGAATTGTAACTTCTTTTTGCAACCATTTAGGGGCTTCTTAACCATTCGTTAGGGCTTCCAAATTCATAACCTCATAATTCCTCAATCATGATGAACCGCATGGCTTACCACCTACCATTCGAAATGGAATGAGGAGAACTATCCATCTATGAGTTTTTTTTATACACTTGAAGTATTCTTTAACTTTATTTTCCCTAGTCAACGTCGGGCCTCATGACCACACCTCTAGGTTTCTTGTAGATTTGTTCAAATCATCTTCCTATGAAGGCCATGCTTAAAGCTACTCCATAAGGGAACGACTTTGGAGACTTCTCCAAATACAACCATCACATCTGTTGAAATCAATGCAAACTAGTTATGTTGACAACAATGACAACCAACTATCCAACACTTCAATTTTTCCCCCAACTATGATTGGTGAGTACCTATTTGTTTTTTAACGCACTTGAGGAGGATACCATATGATTGGTATAACTCATCTTCAATGATTCCCTTATCACATTTTTAAGTAACCTAAAGAAGGAAGGATTTGGTCTGATATGGGTCATTTGATGCATTATTTTATGAGCCCAAAGAAGGAAATCTCATTAGTATTTTCATGTTTAGAGAGTCCTAAAATGTCTTAAAGAAGAATCCGAGCATGTTCTTGTTCATAAATTAGTCCCTCAAGCCCAAAAAAGTATAAAATAATACAAGGGAGAACTCTTATAGTAAAGATTGACTAGAGTATTCATTTTTCGTAATTAGTCCATCCAACCCACAAAGGGGTTAAACTTACACCGAAGAGAGGCCCTTTCAAATCCTTTTAATGAGTGAGAAATAAAACAAGATCACTCGACAATCATTTCATGTTTAGGGAGTATGAAAAGAGCTTAAAGGAGACTCCAAGGAGTTCATTTTTCATATAGTTTTTACAAGATAGAAAAAGTGAAAAAATATGCTCGCTTGTACTCCAAAAGAGTTCTATTTTCATATAGTTTTGATGATCCCGAAAAATTGCTAAAAATATTCTTGCTGTGTGCTTTATTTTTTAACGATCTTGAAACAAAAAGTGAATTATGATTGGGGTCAATTTCATTTTTATACAAGCTTGAAACAATTAATAAAACTATTCTTGGGGTTGGTTTCAATTTTACATGAGCTTTAAAGAAAGAATAAAGTTGTGCTCTGGGTCAATTTCATTCTTATATGAGCGTGAAAAATAGAGTAAATTTTTTTTCTGGGTTGGTTTCATTTTTACGCGAGCTTGAAACAAAGAATGAAACTATGCTCAAGTGATACCCATCAGTGGGTTTTCTTCCAACATGATGTCCATATGTTTGTATGTTCCCCCTAGTGTGATCAAAAGATGCTAGTGGCTTAACTCTAACATGATGTCCAGAGGTTGGAGACATGACCTACAATCTTTGTTTCATCCTCTGACTCTTCTTATGCACCCGAAATGAATCCTAGCGATTAATAGGAATAGGTTCATGAGAGAGAGAGGAAGAAAGAGTAACAATTGACGCATGTAGATGAAATGAAGGTTTAGGTGCAAGATCTAGTGGGAGACTTGAATTAATTGAAGAGGTTTTTTTTTCATTTTTTAATGATATGGACATAGGTAAAGAACTATGTTTGTATTCATATATTTAATTTTTTAATGAGCTTGACACAGAAAAGAACTATGCGCATAGTCATCTGTTTCATTTTTAACACGATTGACATGTGAAAAGAACTATGCTCATAATGATCTATTTCATTTTATAACAATATTGTCATAGGAAAAGAACTATGCTCGTGGTCATCTGTTTGATTTTTTAACGATCTTGACATAGGAAAATAATTATTCTCGTAGTCATATGTTTCATTTTTTAACGAGCTTGACACACGAAAATAGATATTCTTGTAAACATTGACTATGGCTTCCAAGAGGTATTCATCATATGGAAGAATAATTCTCTAGAAGGAATACATTTCAATAAACTCACTCAGATCAACAGGGGGGAGAATAGGCTCTAATTTCCGTAGCTAGGGAGTTACCATGTCGACTATTGTATCTAGTTCCAAAGAAAGAGAGCCTATAGAGAGAGGATCCTTCTCATTTAGATTTGAATGCATGAGACATGATGCCGCTTAATAAACCTGTGGTAGGTGGGATACCATTTGCATATAAGGAACATTCAGGGGAATCAGATGTTTGGGAGTCATATCAGGACCAATGAACGGAATTTGTTCGATGGTCATAATGTTTCTATTATGAGGGAAATGTATCACTCGAAAGAGTGTGAACATGATAGCTTTCATACTGTAAACATAGTCCTTACAAATGAGAAAATTAAAGTCCAAGGGGTCTTGGAATATCATAACATCAATACATATCGTTTTTTCTTCTAAGTTAATGGGCATTTGACAAAGGATCCCTAAAAGCTAGCTAGATATTATATTAAAATCCGAAAGATGATGGGTCACTGGCACAAGCCAAGGAGAACCCATCGTTGTCCAAGTAGTTGATGATAAAATGATAACATAAGTTCATTTTTCAACAATAGTGCTATGTACCATGATCTTATCAAAAATCTGCATGGTAATTTGTAAAGGCAGGTAGGAAGGAAGGCGAGGCTCCATTAGAATGTTCCAATCAAAGGAAATGGCCTCAATACTTGGATAGGATTCCATTGAAACATGATAAATGCCCCCTTGTCTCGAGGAATCTGAAGTGACAAGAAATACCTAAGCAATATCAAATTCACTCTCCAAGGGAAGAGTGGGATCAATCGCGGATTTTATCATACCAACCACTTTATTAACTTCACTATCCAAGGCGAGAGTGAGATCAACCGAGGATGAAATCATATCGACCACTTCATCAAGTCATGGTTCGCTCGAAGAAGGTTCATGGGAAGAAACTAGAGTTTGTTTATGGGATATAGAA
This sequence comes from Picea mariana, assembly GCA_032191745.1. NCBI lineage: Eukaryota > Viridiplantae > Streptophyta > Pinopsida > Pinales > Pinaceae > Picea > Picea mariana. Next base: position 385,147 of record JASDQU010735475.1, read on the forward strand.
ATGTCTTCTAAAAATTGAAAATCTTGATCCATACGAGGTAAAAGGTAATTGCAATGCATTTCTCCAAATAACCAACAACGAATCTTGACTTGACCCTTTTTCCCTGTGATTACTGATCGATGGGTTGTCATGAGTATGAACTAAAATGGCTGATGACATGGGTTGTTGAGAACCCTAAGACCAAACTTCTAAAACCTTTGGGATACCAAGGAAATCCTTAAGAAGGTGGTGACCCTTACAAATTCTACAAGGGAATTTGGACTTGCAACATGTGTTGGTTGACTTGTCAATACGATAAAAAATCCTAGCATGACTATTAATGGATGGTTGATTTCCCCCTAGCTTATTTTTCTTCTTCTTATTATTCCTTTTTTTATTCTTCTGAGCCTCCTTGTTACTAGCATTAAGAATTTAACCAGGTGAAGAAGAATAAAGGGAAGAAAATGAAATGGGAGTAAAAGGCAAAGGGTCAATATGAGGTTGATTTTCTTAGGATGGAGGGATTACATTCGAAGCACCAGGATAATTTGAGATCCTTGAAGTGGAAAAAAACCATACTAGTAATCCTATAGTGAATCAATTAATTCTCAATGTAGTAATGTAAGGAGGACCAACATTTCCAAAAGAAGGAAAAACATAAGGTTCCCCGTGAAAAGGGGTTCCTTGATTGGAAGTATCTCAAATTGTTTCCATAGACAGAAACTCAATCTAGGGTCTACTAAATGAAATAGAACACACTACCAAAGTCCCTATAAGATAAGAGAAAGCAAAAAATTCTCTTGTAATAGAGAGAAATGAAGTAAGGATCTTCTGGAGACGAGAGATAAGGCCATTAATGAAGAAACGAGAGACGGTTACCCACAACTACTCCATAATGGACTTCGAGAGGTGAAAGTACCTGATGCAACCAAGTACCCTCCTAAGGATACAAAAAATTTTGTTGTATGTTTGTCTCAGGTATTGACAATACCACCACTACAATCACCAAGGAATGTAACCTAGGAAACAAAATGAGGGCTACCACTTCATGCTTGGTGGTTGGGAGGCACAGTTGTGGGAGAAGGCTTCTGTCAACCTAGACTTGTGATAGTTTTCTAATAAAGAAAAAGGAAAAGATCAAACGGTTATGGGAGAAGGAGTATGTCAACCTATACTTGTGATGCTTTTCTTCTTTGAGATCTACCCTTCCCACATCATCATTGGGAATTTCCTTGAGCCAAACACCTGATTCCATTCAAATCTACAAAAAAATTTGTTCTTTTCCTCCACTTTCAGGACTTCATCCCTCCCTCAAAAGGGCACACAGAGAGATAGTTTCATGATCATCACCCCCCAATACTAGTCTAGAGGCCAATAGTCTCCTTTTTGTCACCCTATGGATAAGGTATCAGGGGCGATAATCCATATTTTAAGTGAATTTGGATCCTTTTTTCCCTTTGTTTTATCAGTGTTTTGCTTCAGAGCTTTGCATTAGAGTCCGTTAAACTTGGTTTTTGCTTTTGTTTATTGAAATTGAGTAATTATCATCTTTTATTGCACCTTTTTAGTTTGTAAATCTGTCGAATTGTTAAATGTGCATGATTTCCTTGGGATAACCTGATTTTGGTCAAAGTTTGTCGTACCCATGGTTTGATCCTCATCATAAAGGTTTTCAAACTTTTGTTATTTTGATTTTAAGACTTTATGAGCTTTTCACTTGATTGATTTTGAAGTCTTCCTCATTGATTTGGGATTGCAAGTGTTGCTTTGAGCTCTTTTTTTTAGATTCTTCTCGTCTTCTTTGGAAAGATTTTGGTCCTTTGAGTGTTTGAAGGTATGTGGTATTATTTCGTCTTGGCATTAATCCTCGATTCTTGCCGCTCAATTTCCAAGGTTACAAGAAGTTTTGTTCTCTACTTTCCATCTATGTGTTCTTGTTTGAACTTTTGTTAGAAGCATTCTCACATTTGGATTCTTTTAGTTCTTGCTTGAGTGCATGTTTTGTTTGTATTTTTTTTTGTAATCCTTTTCCTCGATGTTGAAATATTTAATTGAAAGTAAGGAAGAAAAAAACATCACATTTGAAATCATTTCATTGCATTTAAAAAAAAACAATAATTCTTGGATTTTAGTTAGTGGGTGGAGCATGTTTGAGCTTACATTTAAAACAAAATAATTCCCCCTCATGATCGGGGGGACCATGAATCATGTATCGTACAGTTTCTTTGAACAATATACCAAACACCTTTTGCATTCAAAGAGTAGTTCATGTTTCTTGCATTGAATGCTAAACTTGTTTCTTTTCTTGAAACCTCTTGCTCATTTCTATAGATAGGATTTATCGAAACTAAATATTGCATTCTAGTCATATTTTCTTTTGAAGTCTTCTTGGATTTAGAGTGATCACATCATAAGTTTCACTTCCATTTACCCTTTTGATTAAAAACAGCCATAAAAGGAATAAGAACATAGTCTAAAATCAACTAGACTTTTATTAGAAAAAAATCACTAGTCTAGGTTGTAGGGAGAAAATCCATTAGTGACGTAAACGATTCCCAATGACACCCCATAACATATGTTGAACATCACTACACTCATGCAATAGTTATGTTGCTTCGTTAAGCGATCTCTGGTCTCGTTCAGTTTATTTGAACAACACTACACTCATGCAATAGTTTTGTTGCTTCGTTAAGCATGCAGGTTTTTTTACCTCAGCAAATAATAGGGAATATAGATGAGCTCCATCTTGCAGAGTCTCATTTCAACATCTCATTCCAGTAGCAAATGATATCCTTCAAGCTTTGATGGACGAACACAGAAGCAAATTCTTCTTCCCAGTCAGCCTTCACATGAATGGTCTACACTCAAACAATGCAGTTAACATTTGTCTCACCTAAATAATTTACTCTACTCTCTACATGTGCCTGGGCACTCTTGTGAGGGAGGCTGAAACTCTGATACCATGAGAAATGGGAGAATAGAGTAATATTAACAAATATTCTATTACTTTTTAATATCAATACAATGGATTCTATTATATAGAGTGTACAAGTTGTTATCACATCTCAAATCTAACTTATTCTAAAGATAACTGGAGAGGTTGAGAGAATATCTCAACCACACACCAAACTAGGATCTCACCAATCCAACTCTCTAACAACCTCTTAAGAATAGTATCACACAACTCACATAGAGATTAGCTCTACCTCTTAATACATTAACAAGCATATTAGATAAGTAAAAATTATATGTATTCCAACACCTACATCTTACATATCATCATTTCACAAACTCACTTCACCTATCCTTTTGATATCAACTTTGCATTACCTTATGAGCCCTTTCTTTATCTTAAAATTGCACTCCTAAATAATGGAACATACTTATTCAACGGAACCTACGCTATGGCTAAAGACCCTCCTAAGGAATGGAACATATTTATTCAATATCACGTATGGGCTATGGAGAAGGCTAAAGATCATAATTTGATCTTTTAAAATAGACTTACTTTTTTACTATCAACTTTACATAAGGAATATGTCATACTTATTCAATGACTCTTATTTGATAAGGCTAAAAAGCCCAAGTTGATCCTTTAAGATATACTTACTTTTACAAATAAAATGATATAAGTGAATAACTAGGCATTCAATATTAACAAGATCATCTTACCAAAAGGAATGAAAGGTCATAAAAGTCTTGTAGAAAACTTAAGACACTTGTCTTATAAATACAACACAAGACACAATGAGGGACAACATGTCCTTTATCCTACCACAAGAAAACAGTTATCTTATCAATAGACCACAGGACACATTGCATGGGAAAACATTCCCTATAACCCACGAGAGTACAAGCATCATTTGCTCCACCAAAACATTATTTCAAATTCATGGCAAAACTGATGGCCGATTTTATGGTTACACAGTGATATATATCTATTCTATAGTATATGTACATGCCATGACGAAACAAAGGCGTAAAATAAAATAGAAAAGAGACGAGCTGTTTAAATTTTAAACTAAATTCATTGTAGAAAAGACGAGTCGTTCGAGTTAGAGAGACAAAGTCTGACTTCATCTTTTTTTTAGGATTTATTTTCATTTCCCATGATTGTGGAATTTTATCACTTTCGAATCGAAAACAAATAAGGTTCATGTTATCTTACATATGCAATCTGGAATGTTGGGAATCGCATCAATTATAATTAAAGTTAAATTGGTGGTTAATGATTTATTTTTTATTTTTAAACTTCAATCTTGTGAAATTTGGAGATATGAGATGTGGTTGGAATTTTATTAGGATTGAAATTTCATATATATATATATAAACATAGTAGGAAAATATTATTATAATTTAGTTGTGAATTAGGAATAGTGAAAGTTATCATTGACTGTTATCATTTTTATTTGAGGAAAACCATGCTACCTGGAATAATTTGTTGATGGTTTATAACAGTAACATGGCAGTGTTTTACTCCTGCCAGATACCTTTGGATTTAGGACACTTAACTTATTTCTTTAAACAGTTTTGGGTTATACTGCAAAACCAATCCAAATTTCATATATATATATGAAACATTGTTTAAAATTTTTTCTTCATTTTAATAAATGGAAATATTCCAAAAAACAATCTACATCAATCAAAACTCTAGCTTTCTTAAATGAACAAATTAGTATAAAGAATGATTAACAAAATAGATCCTTTTTAATAACCTAACATGAACTCTGTTAGCGCCAATTCTTGCAAGGGAGTGTTCCTCTCCAATTTCGGGCCCTTGGTGTAAATGCATAGAAATGGGGTTTAAAACCCATCCAATGCGTTTTATTCAAAGGCCGCAGTCATGAGCGCCAAGCGCAGCACACAAAAGAAGTCCATTTCGGGCTTAAAATCAAGTGAGCGGACATTTTGTTTTTAATGGCGAGGATCCATAGATGGAGCAGATCGACGGTCATCAGGTAAGCTTGAGTCACGGAGTTGCACAAGGTTTAGCGCATGGGCTCATCTCTTATGGCCAAAGTCACAAAATGATCATGGTCGTCCTATCCAGTCGGGACACATGGCTCCTGATCAGGCATGGTCACGATTTCGGCTATCGAGACTTTGAAAGACAAGGGGTTGCTCCTCCACTGCATCAGGAATCGCCGAAACCTGAAACGTGAAATCTAAAAGCCCGCGAGGAGTTGTTTCGACATTCTGGCTACCGGGACTTTGAAAGACAAGGGGTCGCTCCTCCACTACATCGAGAATTGCTGAAACCCGAAACGTGAAATGTAAAAGCCCACCAGGAGTTGTTTCGACATTCTGGCTACTAGGACTTTGAAAGACAAGGGGTTGCTCCTCCACTGCATTAGGAATCACCAAAACCCAAAACGCGAAATGTAAAAGCCTCCCAGGAGCCGTTTCGGCGTTCCAGCTACCGGGACTTTAAAAGACAAGGGGTCGCTCCTCCATTGAATCAGGAATCGCCGAAACCTGAAATGCGAAATGTAAAAGCCCCCGAGGAGCCGTTTTGGCATTCCAGCTACCAGGACTTTGAAAGATAAGGGGTCGCTCCTCCACTGCATCGGGAATCGCCGAAACCAGAAACGCGAAATGTAAAAGCCTCCTTGAAGGCAGTTGCATGGCCCTGTGGTTACGTTGAGAGTGAAAACTGAAGAAATGAAGATTGGCCTCCAAGCTTTGGAAAACTGACACGTGGTCACTCTCTATGTATTCAGTCTCGGCCACCCTCCATGGAAGAAGCAGTTAATGAATATTGAGCAGGTGGTTGAGACCTCAGCTCAATCCATAAATGGAAGGTATGGGAAGGATCATAAGCAGTCACTTCATGGTACTCCGATGGATAGTTTTCTTGCAGAAGCCGTGTCGTCTGAAGTAGTGTTAGACAAGAAGCTGTGTGTATAGTTTGAAGGAAGATCATGTGCATGTAAAGCCTTAAATGAGGTAGGTCAGCTACCCTCTTGGGGCCAAGGAGGTGAATTTCTCTGAGTATATATATTCAGTTTTGGTATTTTTGTAAGGCATGGATGGTAGAGCATAGCTCCCAACTATAGTGTTTTAATGAAGCACTGGTTTTCCTGGCTATGTATCTGCATATGAAATTTTCTTGTTCAATATAAGGCAGTTCTCTTTTTCATCTGGTTTTGATCTCATATTAAAAGGGTTCATGATTGAATCATTCACATGAATCGTTGTGGCTGTGTTATGATAAAGGATTTATTATAAGGTTGTTATGTTCTTTTAATGTTTCTTCTTTTGAATATAAGAAGTTCTTATGTTCAAAGTTTTCTTCTACAGGCTGTTGGAAGCTTGATGCCTACAATAGCCCTTCACATTTCCTCACAGAAGTCTTCCTCCTACTCACCCTTATTACAACTTATTGTCTGAAGTTGAACCAAGACCTCATCTGCTTGTGTATGCCTGGCCTAGTTTCTGAGTTAGAACAATATTGTTCCAAGTTTACTTCCATTCATCACCCTTTATTAACAAATAGTGACATAAACTAATGGGCCTCAGGCTTACTGCTGCTGCAATCCAAGAGTGACTTCTGACACCAACAAACTCCATGAAGCAATATGTTTTACTCTCTTCTTCGCTGTCTTATAAGCATACAAAACTCACGTCTCTCTAAATCTCGGATTTCAGACAACCAAGTTAGATATTATACAAACTTAGGCCAATAAGTTCATTTCTCTATGCACATAAATTTATGTTCACTTTTAATGAAGTCAGAGGTTGTAATAAATCATGGAATATGAACTTATGATAAGCGGGTAAGGAATACTGGTCTCTTCTTTTATGCCATAATGAATATTTTGTTTTTGTTTGAATGTTAATAATGAAAATTTATGGTAATTAGTTTTTATGAGGATTTGGGGTGTTAAGTCAAAACCCATCAGTCTAAGTATAATTTGATTTCTATTTGAATTAAGAAATAAACTATTTAAAAAAATCATGAACAACAGTAGGAGAGAGATAACTCAGAAACATGATATAAATTTATTAACAAATATACCATATCAAAAAAACAAATCAAAAAGACATGGTTAAAAACATGTGTTTTCTTTAAAGAGATCACAAGTTTAAATAAAAAAGGAGTAGGGTATAGACAACTTCATAGACTTTAACAGTCTAATTGTTGTGTCCAAATATCCCTTGTCCTACAAATTTGTTTGAAACCCATAGACTGCCACTCTTTTAATTGATACATATATAAATACCTAAATGCCTAACTATTAATGCCTATGTAATTTTTTCAAACCATATATAAACATTTATGCAGTTCTATACTATATATATTCCAGTTATGCTAGTGGATGGAAATATTGCAAAACTAGCGGTGTGTGCAAATGTCTTTTATCTCTCTTATAAATAATAATCTTGTATAGGAAATCTGTGAGACTAGGATTTTAAATGGTGGAGGAAGTAGAGCCACAGCAATGAAAGAAACAAGTAAAGAAACAAACGAATAACAATGACAAGCCCAAGTAACTGGTCACGACAACTTTTTACAGTTGAATTCCAACAGAAATATTCAATTGAATCACGTGATGACCGTTGGCAGTTATGAAAGAGAAAATGTATGTAGTGAAAGTAGGTGTGTTCATAATGTGTGAAAGTCAAGAGGGAGGAGGGAAGACAGGAAATGGTGTCACACATGGAGATGTCACGATCGCCAGTTATAATCGGGGAAATGCATACAGTGAAAGTCGGTGGATGCATACTATGTGAAAGTGAAGAGTGAGGGGGCATATAAGAGGAAATGAAGCACATGGAAATGTCACGATCATGTGTGTAGCATATACTTTTCTTTGTACATGATATACAAAGAAGTAGAACACAACTCAGCAACAAAAGATTCATTTGTAGCAGGCATGGGTGGCCTTCACAATCTTTTCATTGTACAGCACGGTTTTAGCTGGCTTGCTAGAGTTGTAGCAGGCATGGGTGGCCTTCGCAATCTTTTCATTGAACAGCACGGTTTTAGCTGGCTTTCTGGAGAAGGGAAGTTGTTGTAGGGTATGGGGTTTTGATTTTTTATATATATTTTATTTATTTATTTTTAAGAAATGGTTTTGGGTGAGGATGAAAACAAGTTTTGACAAGGGGAAAAGGGAAAAAGATTTATGTTAGGTTTATTTTGGTTTTAAAATTATATATATATATATATATATTTAAAAGATCATTGTTAAGTTAGACATATTGATGTATGAGATCTTCTTGTTTGTGAAAAAAGATAATCTTTTTGATTGCTAAATTATATATATACATATAATCTAATTATTAAGATATGCTTAAAAAAATGATTCAAATAAGTTATCAAATTTAACTGATTATGTATATAAACAATTTAGTTATTACGATATATTTAGAGATAATGGTTAAAAAAAGTTATCAAATCTCAATAATTATATATAAAATGGTGATACTCAAGTTGAATAATTTTTTTTGAATATATGTGTATATATAAACACTAGAGATACAAATTGCAAATTTTGTGAGGGTATTAATTTATTAAGATATGATTAGAGATAATAGTCAAAACAAATTATCAAATTTTACTAGTTATATATAAAATGGTGATTCTCAAATTAAATAAATCTTTTATGTTTTAATGTTTTGAATTATATGTGTATACATCAACACTAATTATATATAAAATGGTGATCTTCCAGTTGAATAAATCTTTTTATGTTTTAATGTTTTGAATTATATGTGTATACATAAACACTAGTGATACAAATTGCAAATTTTATGAGGGTATATTCATAAGTCAATGTATCTTGTATTCTTTGATTTTACTATGAGTTGAGTTGTTTTATATTTTTGTGAATAATTTTAAAAAATATTTTTTTATTAAATTTTTAAAATAATTAAAAAATTAATATAAATTTATTTTGATTTTATTTATATATTCAAAATTATAATATAATAATGATTTTTTTAAAAACATTTTTAGAGAAAATAGACATCCATAAAGAAAATTCCCTTTTTACATTATGTAATTAATATTATACAATTAAGATTACACAATTGTCAACAAATAAATGCTTTATATTGTACTATCATCATATTTCATTTTCTCTATGATTTGTCACAATCAACTTTTATGATTTTTCACAATCAACTTTTAGAACTTCATTATTCTCTCTCCTTAGTTAGTAGACTTATACTTTATCTTGTCTATTTTATGTGATCTATAATCTATTTACATTGTCACACACTAGGATTCACAAATGTGGACAAGGAGATATTTTATATCATGTATTGATACCTCATTTTATAAATCCTTATACTTTATCTCTTCTATTGTATGTGATCTATAATCTATACACATTGTCAAAAGACTAGGACGCACAAATGTGAACAAGGAGATATCTTATGTCATGCTATCTTGTATTGATACCTCATTTTCTAAATCTTTAGACTTTGTCTCTTCTATTGTATGTGATCTATAATCTATTCACATTGTGAGGGACTACGATGCACAAATGTGGACAAGGAGATATCTTATATCATGCTAATCATGTATTTATACTTCATTTTTTAGATGATTTACCACAAACAACTTTTAGAATTTCATTCTTTTTTTGTGTCTCTAGGAGACTTTGAATCATTCTTGTATTCTATTCTACTTGACATGTAAAGTGTCATTCATTAATTTTTTTTTTTATAAAAGTGAGCATAAACTTATTTTTACTTGAAATGTATATTTGAAGTTAACATAGAGTATAGTTTTTAATAATATTTTTATAGATACAAGACTCACATCAATAATCTCCTCACATTGCACGTGACTAGGATGTACGATTCTCAACAAAGAAATGAAGTGTGCTATCATGTATGAATATCTCATTTTCTCTATGATTTACCAAAATAAGTTGTTGAAACTTTAATGTGCTTTGTCTTTCTTAAAAAGATTTAGTGTTTCTCTGTTATTCTATGTGATATATAAATTATCATGGATATTACAAACATATTGTCAAAATATTGAAAAGCATTGAGAAAATAAAAGAGAATCTACCCATCAATACAATGAACGAAATTGTGCTACTCCAAGATACCAAGACAATGAGGATGTTTTGTATTAATGGGTGCTTTATTAATATTACAGGAATATCACTTAGAATATTGAAAAGAACTAAAAATATAAAAGATAATGTACAACATTACAATGAGTATACTATCAATATAATGAACAAAAGAGATACCATGCAAAACTTGATGTGGAAAAACCCAACAAGAAAATGAAGATTTTTTTTTTCTTGATATGTAATGTAAGATACAAAGAAATATGGAATGACCATGCATTTGGAATAGAAAATATGGGATGGATGAATGCTAGATGATCATTTTTTTCTTATGTCCTACTCAAATGTCCCATTTCTTTGACCTTCTTGGCTATGGAACAACAAAATGGTACAATGGTAACAAAACCCATTTTCCCACACCACAATTTTTAACATGTCATTACAATTATGTAAGGTTAGGGTTAGAATTTTTTCATACACCAAATATTAATTAGGTTTAGATAATTTTCGACACTATATAATATTCTTGAAATTCCACACATCACTAGCTTCACATGTTTGGGTAATGGGAGCTGAGGTGACATCCACATGGTATCAAAGTGGTTAAATAATAGGTCAACTCGTGGGAGCCATATATTTTTCATATGAACTATAATTGAGGTTATATTTACCAAAAAAATGTTTTGAATGTTTTAGGACTCCAAATCAATAAAATAGGATCTTCGATCTTCTAATAATGCCATGGCTACGATCTTCCACGAGAGAAAGTCCCACACTAAATAAAAATTATTTAGTGTTCCATTTAGATTTGTACAACCCATTAAATCATTTCTTATATACATTATCTTTGATAGGGATCTTCTTGAAGAAAAGGAATATCTTGTGAATTATTTTTGTTTCAATGTTCAATAGTCATTTTTAAACTATTTCCTCTTATGTAAAAATAATGAGTGATATTATTTCCTTGATTAGTGGTATATCCAATAACATTAGTATTCTTCCTCCAGGTATTTGTTACACATCAAAATTAATCACTTCAATAGTGTCACAAATGTCGTCATTACAAGTGTTGTAAGTGTCGCATCTTGTCTGCAAGTGTCGCATCTTGACCACAAGTGTCGCAAGTGTCACAAACATCATACTTCCATATTGCCTATATCGTGCCTCTAACGACATCACAAGGACACTTAAGACACCCTCAAAGACTGGTTTTAGGAATATAGATCATTTGATGAAGAGTACAAAGAATTTACGATGAAGAAAACCACTCAAAAATTATTTTGGAAGGCAACACTCCCATACCCATTGTCAAGGAGTGTCAATGCTCCCTAGCCTTCTTTGGGGGAGCGTTGAAATGATCTGTGCACCATTTTGGGGGAGCGCTGACCTTTCAGAGCAAATTTTGGTTTGTTGAGATAAATCCAGGAAGAATCCCCTCAATCTCTGAAGTTGGTTGGATTCGAAACTGAGGTCAAGGCATGATCTTAGGGAAGATCCACAACTGAAGGAGAGGAATCCTCAACTTATCCCAAATATCTCTCAAGTGGTTGGGTCTCTCCAAATTATATAAGGAGGCCTTCTCATGGTGAAAGGTACATGAAGGAGATTGAGAGATACCAAAATTATGATCTCATGAGTGGTATTGATATGGAGACATTGTGAAGTATCAAACTTATGATCTCATAAGGGAGATATCATTGAAGCATCAATATTTTGTGTGTGTATTATTTGAGGAAGGGTCTGGGAAAAGAGAGCTTGGTGAAGTTGTTGCACCTACATCCATGGCTATAAGCATTTCACTTTGTTTTCATTAATATAAATCTATCCTTAGCCTGTTTCCTTTAAAGTTTGTGTACGTTTCATGAACCTGTTTCTTTCCCAGATCCATTATGAAGCTAATCATGGTAGAGTAGGAAGTATGTCTCGTTGTTGTTTTTCATTGCATTGCAAGACCTTTTGAAGAACTTGGAGATCAAGATCAGCCTGGATCGAGCAAGGAAAAACGTCAGTAAAAGGAATTTACCCTTCCTCCTTCTTCTTCTTTGAATAGTTTAGCTTCATGCAAAGGAAATTCAGTGTCCACATTAGAACTTTTTTGTCTTGGTCTTAGGAGTCTAGAGTCCAAGAGAGAATCCACTTGTCCATAGGGGGATTTCTCTGTAACAAAAATTGGTGACTCCACTGGGGATTCCTTTTTCATATAACCTTTACGAGTCCGAAAAAGTGATAAAAGCATACTCAGTTAAATTATCATGTTTTTATGAGCACGAGAAAGAACAAAGACTAAGCTCGGTACTCTACCCTCGGCTTGAAAGCTAGTGGCTTAAATCCAGAATGATCATCAAAGGCTGGAGACATGAGAACTGATGACTGAAGTACTTTGTCGACTTTTTCAAGCAAGGGTAAGGACTCAGAGAACCTGATAGAAGCTTCCCACGACCACCAAACAAATATTATGACATGTTTCAAACCCAAGGCATGCATACCTATGCTTGAGTGATAAAGAATTTCAAGGTATGGCCACCATAAAATACACTGTGAATCCATAATTTTATTGACAAAAAGGTATAGCCACTAAAGATACAATGTGGATATATACTCCTATGACCTGAACTGATCGTAGCCATGAAGAGTACAAAGTGGATCTACGAGATGACAAGACATAGCCACGACCAATACAAAGTGGATCTATGTGACAGTATATGTGTCAACATTCAAAAGAAACTTTGTCGCAACCTAGGAAAAGTACATATAAGAGTGATGACTCAACCTAGGGTCTTCTTACCATTCCTAATGTAGTAAGAATCTAACCATGTGAATATACTTCTTGATGTTGAGCATGGCAGAAACCACTTGATTACCAATCAATGAGGTAAATCGTTAACAAGCATGAGGGAAATCACCATTGATGTCAAGTTTGATGGTTGTGTGCATATTCTATGAGGTTCTCTAAGTCCTTATCTTGCTTGAAAAAGTCTACAAAGTACTTCAGTCATAAGTTCTCATGTCTCCAACCATTGATGATCATTCTAGAGTTAAGCCACTAGCTTTCAAGCTGGGGGCAGAGTACCGAGCTTACTCTTTGTTCTTTCTTGCACTCATAAAAACATCAGAATGTAACTGAGTATAGTTTTATAACTTTTTCCGACTTGTAAAGGTTATACGAAAAATGAACCCCCTGGAGTCTCCTTTAAGCTCTTTTTAGACTCTCTAAACATGAAAATATTGTCGAGTGATCTTGCTTCCTTTCCCACTCATTAAAAGGTTTGAAAGGTCATTTTTTGAGTGATAATTTATCTCTTTTTTGGCCTCGCAAGCCTAACATTACGAAAAGGGACAAGCATGGAGTCATCTTTAAGTTCTTTTTAGATTCTCTAAACATGAAAAATCATTGAGTTTACCTACTCTAGACTCGTTAAACAATCATACATTGAAGGGCCCATACGGGACCTAACCCTTACTTCTTCCAGTTCGTTAAACAAAGGAAGAGGGACTTACCAAAGGTGAGTTATATCGAGCATGTGTTACCCTCCTCGAGCTCGTTAAATTAAAAAGAGGTAATCATCTATCTGGATGGGGGGAAAATTGAAGGAAGCAAGCCAAGCAGTTTTTGAGAACATTACCGGTAATTCTTATAGTCACCCTTGAACAAGGTATTTTATCTTTGCATGCATTTTTATCCGTCGAACCTCTGCACTAAACAAATACTTTGAGTTTTATTACTCCTTTGGGACACCTGACGAAAGTCACAATATCCATTGCATCATCATGTTTTGGTCCATGTCGTGTTTCTATTGTGTGCCTCAGTGTTCAAGAGAAGCATCTTCCTCGAGAGTTAGCCACCACAAATATTCTGTTTCAATACCCGTGTCAATCCATGTTCATTTGATCTACCAATTTACATCTCTCTGTCAGTTTCGTGTCATTGATGGGGGGTACATTAAGGCTCTCCTGTGACAAGTCTATTCCTGTCGACCTTAACACAATATCTAGGAACTAGACTTAGAAACCAGTTAGTACATTGGGACCTGCATGCCTCAATGGAAAGACTCCTCACGACTGGCAATGGGTTTACATAATTGACCTATGATCGGATGATTCCATAGATGTTTGAATTCATCTCATCCATTCACATTCGTTGGAATGTACTAGAGTACCTTCGGAATCATTGGCATCAATGGTGATTTCCCTCATGCTTTTTAACAGTTTACCTCATTGACCGGTAACCAAGTGTTTTTTTCCATGTTTGACATCAGGACATCTATTCACATGGTTATATTTGTATTACATCGGGATCGGTAAGAAGACCCTAGGTTGAGTCATCACTCTTATATGTACTTTTCCCAGGTTGCAACAAAGTTTCTTTTGAACGTTGACACATATACTGTCACATAGATTGACTTTGTATTGGTCGTGGCTATGTCTTGTTAGGTCATAGATCCACTATGTATTCTTCATGGCTACGATCAGTTCATGTCATAGGAGTATAGATCCACATTGTATCTTCAGTGGCTATAACATTTTGTCAATATAATTATGGATTCGTAGTGTATGTTATGGCGGCCATACCTTGAAAGTCTTTATCACTCAAGCATAGGTATGCTTGCCTTGGGTTTGAGACATGTCATAATATTTGTTTGATGGTTGTGTGCAGCTTCTATTAGGTTCTCTGAGTCCTTAATCTTGCTTAAAAAAGTCTACAGAGTACTTAAGTCATCAATTCTCATCTTCTAACTTCACATTTTGGGGGGCAATCTGTTACACATCAAAATTACTCACTTCAATAGTGTCGCAAATGTCGTCATTACAAGTGTTGTAAGTGTCACATCTTGTCTGCAAGTGTCTCATATTGACCACAAGTGTCACAAGTATCGCAAACATCATACTGCCATCTTGCCTATGTCATGCCTCTAACAACATCACAAGGACACTTAATACACCTTCAAATACTGGTTTTAGGAAGAGAAATCATTTGATGAAGAGTACAAAGCATTTTCCATGAAGAAAACCACTCAAAATTGATTTTTGGAAGGTAGCACTCCCCTACCCACTGTCAGGGAGCATCGACGCTCCCTGGCCTTCTTTGGGGGAGCGTTGAAACACTTTGTGCAATCTTTTTTCAGAGCGCTGCCCTTTTTGAGCGATATTTGGTTTGTTGAGATAAATCAGGGAAGAATCCCCTCAATGTCTAAAATTAGTTGGATTCGAATCTGAGGTCAAGGCATGATCTTAGGTAAGATCCACAACTAAAGGAGACAAATCCTAAACTTATCCCAAAGATCACTCAAGTGTTTGCGTCTCTCCAACTTATATAATGAGGGATTCTCATGGTGAAAGGTACATCAAGGAGATTGAGAGATACCAAACTTATGATCTCATGAGTGGTATTGATATGGAGACATTGTGAAGTAACAAACTTATTATCTCATAAGGGAGATATCATTGAAGCATCAACATTCTGTGTGTGTATTATTTGAGAAAAGGTTTGGACAAAGAGAGCTTGGTGAATCTGTTGCACCTACATCCATGGCTGTAAGAATTTCACTTTGTTTTCATTAATATAAATCTATGCTTGGCCTGTTTCCTTTAAAGTTTGTGTACGTTTCATGAACTTGTTTCTTTCATAGATCCATTATGAAGCTAATCATGGTAGAGTAGGAAGTATGTCTCATTGTTGTTTCTCATTGTATTGTAGGACCTTCTGAAGAACTTAGAGATCAAGATCAGCCTGGATCAAGCAAGGACAAACGTTTGTAGAAGGTATTTACCCTTCTCCCTTCTTCTTTGAATTGTTTAGCTTCATGCAAAGGAAATTCAGTGTCCACAATAGCACTTTTATGTCTTGGTCTTAGGATTCTAGAGTCCAGGAGAGAATCCACTTGTCCACAGGGCGATTTCTTTGTAACAATATTCTCAACTTCTACTAGTTGGGTTTTTTCATTCTTCTTAAAGGTTATTTTTAACTTCTACTAGTTGGGATTTTTCATTCTTCTTAAAGGTGTAGATGCTAAACATCTCAAGCTTCTTCAAAATTTACATTATGAGTTCACAAATCATGGGGGATAAATCTACTCAATATTTGAAATAGAACATTCTATATTAAATAACCTAATTTCATTAGATAATAAGGAACACATCCACCCAAAAAAGTGTGAATACCCTTCCAAAACAATTTCCAGATAAAAATATGTTATTTTCACTAGATATATTAGGTATCCATTTTTTTTTCACATTTTCAATACCCATTTTTATTTCTTTCCCTAGTATGGTGTCATGAAACAACTCTTATAAGAATAAAATGAGGTTATCCACATTGATGGAATACTATTATTTTTTTTTCTTTTTTCTCTTTATTATTTTAATCTACCACTGAAATTATTGGAGATTAATGGATATTCTAACAACAGTAATTTATTAGCATCATCCAATGAGGTCAAAAGTGTCACATTTTCCCAAATCATATCTCCTCTTCTATTTGCAAAAAGAGAAATTGAGTAAAAGGAATAGTGGAAGAGAGGATACATTTGGAGTCATTATTATATTATTGTCTACATCATAATCCTTATTAGGTGGGGCAAAATAATTTCTAAAAGATAGAATCATAGATTCCTATGATCATGTATTTATTTATGCTTGATGGGGATTCATTACCGATGTTATCACGTTAAAATTGCTCACTTTTTTCCATTTTCAATGGTTAGACCTTAATACATCATATTTGTTGGCTTAATATTGACTTGATTCATAGAGTAGTTGAGATAACCTTATACAAGACCATGGTATTGGGTAACCCATGGTATTTGTGGGCCACTAGGAAGTTCTGACCCCTTCCTTCACCACTTAGCATGAGAGAGTAGTGTTAACAAGTTCTTTTGTAAACAACTCTCACGAGTTATGTTGAGTAGTGTGCTACCTAATAAATGATTGGTATGTTTAGTTAGTGTCAGTCCTTTATATTGTAAGCTTCCCTCGACAATCATGTTGAGAAAGGCACTCCCATAATAAGTGTTAGTAGGATTATTTCATAGTAGTAACTCCCATAATAAGTGTTAGTAGAATTATTTCATAGTAGTAACTCCCATAATAAGTGTTAGTAGGATTATTTCGTAGTAGCAACTTCTATTGTAAATAGTTAGTAAAAGAGGAGGAAAAAGTATCCTTGCATATAAAAGGGCACTCCCCTCTCTCTGAATGGGATGATGGTCATTTTTTGAAGCTAAAAGAACTTTGTTTCTTTCTTCTTGTATGTGCTCAGTTTGTCTTTTGTTACTCTGTTTATGCTAGTGTTTGCATGACGACCTGAATGTGTTGTGTGCCCTTTCAGATCTGCTTACAATCAATTGGTATGAGAGAAACAATATTGAACATAGATGATTTTATGGGATAAATTTCACCAATGGGATACTTTTCCATGGTTTTTCCCAGAAAAAGATTCACCAATTTCCATTTTTTCTAAAAACAATTCGCCAAAATTCCATAGAATAAAATTATTTTACCTTAAAAATAGCCAAAAATTTATAGAAACTATATAAAATCCTTAGAAGTTTGAACATTTTCAAAAATATCGCCAAACATTTTACATTTTCTTTATTAAGGACAAGTAATATTAGCCCTTGTTTCTACATTTTAATATAAATTTCCATCCTTAAAATTATCCATGATCTTGAAAAGATTTTGCTCACAATCAAGAACCAAATAGGACCATCCACAAATCTCAAGATTATTGTTTTGTGATAATAAGTCTCAGAAATAAATTCTCTACTCAAAGCTTCTTGTACACCCTTTTGAGGTCTCTTCGACATCTTATTTATAAGGCTTTGACTACACCCTTCTCCATACTTTGACTGCACCTTTCTTAGCGATCTCCAATATCTCACTGCAAAATATCCAGCATCATATCAAGCATATTGTTCCCAAGCATTCTAGAGCACCTTCTCCATACCTTAGAAACATATTTTCATAAATGAATCAACTAGTGGATGAAAAACATTTCGCTGCGTAGAGATATTTATGCACAAGATTCAAAATCCAATGTGTCTACACCACTTCAAGATTTATCTCTCTCTCTTCATGAGTTACTTCGCCTACAATAGAAATGATCTCCAACTTATATGCAGATCGACGCATTCTTTCAATTTTCTAAATTTTCAAGGAAAATGGATGGAGAGACTACCGATTTTTGGATCTACACTCTCTCCAACACCTTTAAGTCTTGTCCAGATATTGAAGAGGAAACGAAGTTGTAGATCACCAGCTTCCAACTGGAAGTAATTTCATACTCGAGGTGGGACATGCAACATGAAAAGTGTTAATTGGTAATTGATATTGGAGAGCCAGAAGCTATAGCATCTATGCACATTACTTCATGGGATGGATTCCACCAGGATTTGTGAGATGGCTTCTGATCCAGGTGTATCATCTCAAAATTCGATAGATTTAAAGTATTCAAAATGAAAATTAAAGCTTACAAAGTGGAAGCGCTCGTGAGCATCTTTCTCGTGATGTTCGTTTCGGGAAAAACGACCTCCAGATGACGAAGATATCAACAGTTGAAGTTTCATCAAAGATGGTTAAAATGGTGAAAAATGGTTGGAAATGGTTAAAAAATGTAATTTGGGGCTATGGGAATTGAACCCAAGACCTTAGGATAAGGCCACCATGACCCCATGGTTGGGAAAAAAGGAGGTGGTCAAGGGCTTAGCCCTCAACTTTTCCAACACCGAGGCCCCCCCACTTAGTATTTAAATGTTATTAAACCATGCTATATATTCAAAGTCCATATAATATAACCATATAATATAACCAAAATCCAACCATATGTCATAAACGCACCAACCATATAAATGCGCCAAAAACATATGTTATAACACGCCAAATTTCAACCATAAACTATATGCCATATCATATATCAAAATATACCATATCACAAATGCTGTGGGAGGAGAAGCCCGCGGGTTTGACCTCGGGACTTCCGCCCCCCCTAACCACCATATCTACCAATGTGCCACCGCCATGAGATGTGGCAAGAGGTGGCGAAATAATTTTAAAAATTGACGAGATTTGGGGAATTTCGGAGGGCGCATGGCCCATGGCTCGCGCCTCCTTAAACCATTGTTTTCCTTATTTAAATGAGCCATGAGCACGGATCCTGGGGGAGAGTTTTGATGCAGGTAGAGACTGGCACGTAGCCCGAGGTGGTTTTGCACAGTGACCGAGGTGGTTTTGCACGTGGACTAAGGTGGTTTTGCACGTAGCTCGAGATGGATTTACATGCATACTAAGGTGGTTTTGCATACAGATTGAGGTGGTTTTGGATTTGCATGCATCCCGAGGCCATACAAACTCTACAAATTAGAGGTAGATTTTGGGAATTGTGCCAAGAAGGGCATTCTGAGTCCAGTTCTAAAATATATCGAGTTTATACTCAAAAGTATCATTTTTTCACAAGGATTACAAATCCAGCTTCAATTTTTGCATTCAAGCATCCAGAGAGAACAATGCTCACAGAATCTTTCGGATACACAGAAAGGTATTCATGGTCATACTTAAAAGTCTCAGAATTTCATCTTGCAACTGTTGTTGAAGTCTGTTACTGTATATGATAGACATAATTTAGAATTCACTTTGTAAGCATTTGAATACTTAATCTATCGGCCTTTCCATTTGGAAAGTGGCTCGAAGACGTAGCCAGGGGGTCTGGTGAACTCCGTTACCAATTCTTGTTCATGGATGGTTTGCTTACATGTTGATGTGCTCATGTGCTTGATGAATGTTCTTTAATTTTGTATTACAAAGGCGGTTAACAGTTAAAAATTTACATGTAAACAATGGTTAAAAGATCTTGAATTTTAGATCAAGTTAAATTTCAGATCAGCTTCTATCCCCTAGGGTATTTCTAGAACCTTGTCGTGAAATGGTTGCACCTTTGACATCTCTCCAATAAGTTATCATAGAGCTACATCGATCTATTATACACGTTGTAAATCCAATTGCACATTTTCGATATGAAATAGTTACTGATTGTAAAAATTAATTATGGTTTACTAATGATTCTTTGTCATGAAGTTTATTTATTTTAGATTCCTTCCTTGGACAAGGCCTTCCTCCAGGCCTTGGCTGTGGAAACAAAAAATTCTCCTCGAATCCACTCACCTTAAAATAGATATGTGCCTTCTAATATTGACCCTTCTAGTGGTGCCCCTGCCTCTCCATCCATGCCTCAAAATGCACCCTAATGTACCTTCCACAAGAATAACTCTCATGCTTCTTACAATTGTGGGACACATGATAACCGTTGGCCCAAAAAAAATCTATTTGCAGAGGTTGCTCAGTTAGATTCCCCTGATCCTCCTGAACACATTTCTCTCAATAATCCTACTGAATTTGACCCCTCTCTAATCTTGATGACCACTAATGAATCTGACACTTCTTACATCCCCTTGTTTACACAAAATTGTCATATTCAACAGGATTTGTATACTCTCATCTTGGCCAATGGAAAATAGGGCTTGTTCTGACGCCTTCAACTCCCCACTACTCCATACACATCCCCATATCATCTTGTCTGGGTACAAAACAAAGTACGATGCCTTACAATCTCTCAGTGATGTGCGATGTCCTTCACTATTGTCCCTTTACAGGATACAGTAATGTGTGATGTTTCTCCTTTAGATTCTGCTGACTTGTTACTTTGACTTCCCTATCAACTAACCCGACACAATTTTTTTCACACTAAATATCATAAATATAACCTGCAACATGAGGGATGCACCAATGTGCTTACATCCTCAGCTCCTAAATCCCTATAACCTCTAAGGGGACAAGAAAATCGCCAGGTTGGAAGGCACACTCCCCAAGGAGGAGAGCACTCGTATCTGGGTAGAGTAGTGTGGTGCTACCACAAAGGTGCACCTTCTTGCACATGAAATTCCCTTCACTACAAAGGAAAGATGGAGCACATCTCTACCTAGGAGGTTGGGCAGAAGTCCCTAGGATGAGGAACTCTTCAACTAAGATAATTTTTAGGGTTTGGGACCTTTTCTAGATGTTGGTTAGTTAGAATTGGTCCAATTTTTGTCAGAACCATTGTATGTTCAGCCTATCCTATATAAGGGCTTCCTATTCTATTAAATAAGACGCATGGTTAATTTTTATTACTCATTTCCTGTGTTGTTTTTATGTTTCTCCATTAATTTTCTTTGTCTTTCTATGTAGTATTACATATCAAATGGTATTAGAGCACTAGTCGAGGTTGCTTCTAATCCACTAGTCAAATATTTCAGTGGTAGATCTAGGAAAACCCATATCCCTTCTTGGGATACGCTAGGGTTGGCATTTTGTTTTTGGAGGTAAGCAATGCACTTTTTTTTTAACCCTCCTCTCTCTCTCCCAAGAGTTGAGCTATGGAAACCCTCTCTTCATCTCATCCTAGGAATATTTTTAGAGGTGTGCTAGGGAAACCCCCTCCTCCTCTCATTTCTGACAAGTTTTTCATAGGTGCATTAGGGAAACCCTCTCCTCCTCTCGACTTTGTTTTCATTCGAGAGGTGCGCTAGGGTTTCTCCCCTCTCAATAAATTAGTTCCCTATATTTCAAGTCTAGATAAGAGCATAATTATTTTATGAAGATCATGCCTCCAAAAAGGGCCACTTCATAGGATGATGCCTCTTCCATCAACTCTTCGCCTATCCAAGAGTTGGATTTTTCTCTTTATGATATTATTAGATTGCAACATCAGACTCGAGCTCCTTTGTAGCTAGATGCATGCTTCCAACTTCCTAAATTCTCTGGGAATATCAATGGAGACATTATGGATTCCTGGATTCAAAGTCTCTCTACATACTTCAACACTCATCACGACATCTCTGACGAGGAGAAGATTCAAATTGATAGCTTACAAATGGAAGGAGTTTCCCAAGGCTGGTAGGATACTCTACCTATTGGGACCCAACTCATTGTAGATTTGCATGAATCTACCTCATTTTTTACTCCTCTTATTTACACTTGGGAAGCTCTCTATCAAGCACTACGTAGCATATTTTGTCCTCCTAACTATCGTCAGAATCTTTTGGCTCGCTATTTATAGCTCTACCAATTCTCAGGCCAGTCTCTGCAGTAATTCATTGAAATATTCACTAGGCTCCACATCCATATTCATATTTAGGACTCTAAATAGGTACTCATATTAAAGTTTAATTCTTCTTTATTTAAGTTTTTACACAAGGAGGTGGATCTTTTTTATAGTAGTTCTCTAGATAAGGATTTCTTGAGTGCTCTAGAATTTGAGAATAATATAGCCCCTCGCTTGAAATCCCCCTAGTATCATCCTCACTCATCCTATGAACCCTCCCCTCGAGAGTCTCTCTCTTCTCCTAGGTATGTTAAATTGTGCACATTCCATAAGTCTTCTTTCCATAACACCGTTGATTGTCATGTCCTCTTGAATCCTTCTAATGCCATTTTTATTTTTTTTTATACTCCTGAGTCTTCATCTTCAACACCCCCTCCTTATGAGACAATATATTTAGAAAACAGCATGACTTCAGACCCCTCTTTGCTTTTGATGGCTACTAATTCTAATGCTACCTCAACAACCCCTCTCTTCGCCCACAATTTCGAAATCAGGTAGTCTCTTTCTACGCTCATTATTGAAGAAGAATTTAGTAGCTCAAGATTTGATAAGTCGATTAAACCTACCCACCACCACTCATCCCTCTCCTTATCAATTAGTTTGGGTTCGTAAGTATGGACCTCATTTCATGGTCACACAATGTTGTTTTGTCACCTTTTCCATTGGAAATTTCTGTTATTGTTTCCTTTGTGATGTGTCTATATTGCATTGTGTGAATCTTATTTTCACCATCCCATATGAGGAACAACATGATGCCATATATCATGTTCACACCCATCAGTATCACCTCAAAAAATATGGTCGAACTTATTTTCTTACCTCTTCATCCTGGAAAACTCCTCCTCTGTTCACTTGCCAAGTTGTCATCCGCTAAGAAAGCCTCAATAAATCCCTCTCCTTATGCTTGGTTAACCCTATTAAGCCAGATCAGACACCCGAGTCCAATGCACTGGATTTGTCTATTTTTCTCTCTGAATTTTATGATGTGTTTTCCCCTCCAAAAGGCCTTCCATCTAAGCACCCTTTTTAGCATTCTATCGACCTCATTCATGGTGACGATCTTCCTAATGCCCCTTCATACCATTTGGATCCCCGTGAGGCTGAGGAAATTGAACTCCAACTCCAAAAACTTCTAAATTATTTCCATATCAAACCCAAATTCTCTCCTTGCACCTCCCTTGTCTTCATTATTCCCAAAAAGGAGAGTGGTGAGTGGCATTTACTATGCTCTCAACAAGATACTGTAAAAAATCATTATCCTCTCCCTCATATAGAAGAATTGCTTGATCAACTCAAAGGGTAAAAGTACTTTACAAAGATGGATCTGACGACGAGCTATCACCAAGTGCATATGTATACTGCCAACACTTGGAAAAAAACTTTTAAAACCATATTTGGTCTGTATGAATCGATGGTGATGCCTTTTTCCCTCACCAATGCCCCTACCACACTCTAGAGGCTCATCAATGATATATTTTGTCCTTTTTGGGGGTGCATTTTGGTCATCTATTTGGATGAAATTGTGGTCTTCAGTAAGACTTGGGACAAACACTTAAAGCATGTGCAAAATTTACTCCAATTGTTGCATACCAATCACCTTCAGGTAAAGGAATGCCAGTCCTCCTTTGGAAAAAAAATGTTCTCTTATTTTGGGTTTTTCATTGATCAGGAAGGTGTCCGTCCTAATTCTTATAAAGTTTAGGCTCTAGCACAATGGCCTACTCCTTAGTCTATGTTGTCCCTTAAACGTTTTCTTGGTGACATCAATTTTTACAGGAAATCCATTCCTCACTTATCTTAGTTGGCCAATCCCCTTCATCATTTGGTCAATCAGTCCACTTTTCTTTGGACTTCAGTGGCTCATGAGTAGTTCCATTGCCTTAAATAGGCCCTTTATTCATCACATGTCCTCCATTTTCATGATCTTCAACAAAGATTTGAAATTGAGACTGATGTCTCTCAACATGCGATTGGTGCAATTCTTAAATAGGGAGGACATCCTATTGTTTATCATTCTGACATTGGCTCAAGCCAAAAAAAACTATTGTACCTATGGTAATAATTTTACATCTTGGTACAAGCCTTAAAAAAATGGTGCTACTATCTATTGGGTAAGGAGACCATTCTTCATACAGATCATCATCCTTTTAATTTTATTAATTTTGAGTGTAATCTCGAGGAACAATGACACTTGAAGTGGGTTGCTTATCTACAACAATTCCACTTGGTCATTAAATATATGAAAGGGGCCATCAATCTCATGGTCGATCTTCTTAGCCACCCCCCTCCTCAGATTCTTCAAATATTGTTTGTTCATTCTTTTTATTATGACTATTGGAAGAATCTATATGCCTATGACCCTTTATTTAGTACCATATTGAATTCCTTGCAACAACCTACTATCATTAACTAGACTCCTTTCCTTGACTACCAAATTCAATATGGTTGGTTGTATAAACTTGGAAATCTATGTGTTCCTACTACTTATGATCACCTTGTTCTCATTCGTGATGCCCACACCTCCTCTTATGGTGAGAACTTGTGAAAATTCAAAACTACTTAGAATCTTCAATGCCACTTCTTTTGGCCTACTTTACAACACCAAGTTTAGAGATTTATCTGATCTTGTACCCTCTGCAGTCGACATATTTTGACCAACAACAAGTATGGCCTGTATGAACCCTTGCCTATTTCCTCTCGTCCCTGGGAATATATCTCTATGGACTTCATCACCAATCTTCCAATGACCTTTCGTTATCATGATGTCATTTGCGTGGTTCTGTTGCACTTCTCCAAAATGGCCATTTTTTTCCCTTGCACTAAGACTATTACTGTTGCTCAAACTGTGGATCTCTTTTTCACTCATGTTTGGACTCATTTTCATCTCCCCTCTAGCATTGCCTATGATCGTGATACCCATTTCCTCGGTACATTTTGGAAAACTCTCTGGTCTCTCTTGGGGTGTCACCTCAAATTCTCCACTTCTTTCCATCTGCAGACAAATGAAAAAAATGAAGTTGTTAACCGTAGCTTGGTCCATGCCCTATGCATTCAGTTTACCAAATTTAAACAGTGGGACTCCACCCTTCACATTTTCCACCACAATTATAATAGGATAGTTCATGTTTCTATTGGATTTTCCCCTTTCGAATATTTCTTTTCGTATCAAACTACTACCCCCTATGAGTTTCCTTTACAGCTCTAACCTTCTGGTACTACTCGACAACAAAAAAATAAAACATGTACCTCGTCCTTTTTGCAGACCTTGGGTCGTAAACAAGCTCAAGTTTCTAAGGCTTTACAATCTTCCCAACAACATTATAAGGCTCATCATGATATGCACATGAAGCCACTCTCTTTTTTCCCTAGTGACAAGGTCAGGTTTCACATGGAGCACCAATGATTTCATTCCCATCATTATCACAAGATGAAACCCCTTTGCTATGGTCCTTACATGGTTCTGCAGTAAGTTGGAGATAATGCTTATTGCCTCAGATTTCCACCATAGTTGAGTATTCACAATGTGGTAAATGTGAACATTATCAAAGGATATGAGCCTCCCCTCCCAGAAGAAGAGTTCACCATCTCAAACCCCTCTCGGTTAGCTTGATATTTCCAACCACCTCTCCTTTAGGACACATTGTTGGATACACTCACCACCACTACTCACACTCAACAAATCACTTCCTTTCTAGTGGTTCGTAAGGTTCATATTCCATCCCAAGATAAATGGCTATCACAGTATTCCATGCCTCAATAGTTTCCGTAGTTTCTCACGCAAGTTGAGAAACTTCCACGCTTAAATAGGGAGGAATTGGGTAGGATGGAAAGACCACTCCCCAAGGAGGAGAACACACATCTTGAGGTAGAGAAGTGTGATGCTACCAAAAAGGTGCACCTCTTCCCAGATGCAATGCACTTCACCAATAATATAGATGGAGTGCATCGCTACTTCATAGGTTGGGCACAATTCCCAAGGACGAGGAATTGGTCAAATAAGATAGTTTTTAGGGTTTGGGAACTTTTCTAATTATTGGTTAGTTATAATTGGTCCGCTTTTGATTATAACCATTGTATGTTTGGCCTATCCTATATAAAGGATTCTTATTCTACTAAATAAGATGAATGGTCCATTTGTTAATCATTTCCTTTGTTGTTTTTGTCTTTTTCTGTGGATGTTATTCGGCTTTCTCCACAATATTACTTATTAATGACCATTCAACAAGTCACTCTGGATGAATGTGTTTCTTTTTTTTTAGTTCTCCCTATAAAATCAGACCATCTGGACAACCCTGCACCTCAGGACATGGATCCCTTGCTCCCATAATTTTCCAATGTCTACACCCAACCCACGGGAATTCCTTGATCTCTCTCTATGGAGCACACCATGGATATCATTCCTTACGCCTATTTTCCCAATGCCCCCTCGTATTTCCTCCTCCCCGAGAGGATATTGAGATAGAAAGACAACTTGCACAATTTTAGAACTCAGACCATATTCAACCTTCATCATCAGGTAGTGTGTTCCTATCCTTTATTCTTCCCAAAAGGGTATCTATCCACATAGCCTCAACCAACAAGTCAGGTATTTCAACAAGTGACAACATATTATCAAAGGTTTACTGGTAGTTCCTATTTTGGAAAACATAGTATAGAGAAAGCTTCATGCAAACTGCATTTTTCAAAGTATATTATAGTTGGTTAGAATCGATTGCAAAGGAATCCATTCTTATGTGGAGAAGTTAATAAGACAAGGTTTATTGGACAAACCCGTTTTTCTTCTAGGGAACTAGCATTTTCAGGAAATATTGAAGTAGCTATTAAATCTCCTATTGACTAGAAAAGAATGGGCATGTCAATGATGAATATTGGTGAATTAGAGACACCTCAAAATGTGAAACCTTTCTTATTCAATTTATTTTCTAATTTAGACATTAGTCACCTACCGCAATTGTTCTCGTTTCTTCAACAAACTTGGGTCCAATTCATATTTGTCTTCATATCTCCCCAATACAAGGTAAGATATGCCATGATTGGAGGTAATTAACCATAGCATAAACAAATTCATGAGCATGTTTATGCACTAAAGGTGGCACTAACAGTAAAAATTCACCCAACAATATTCTCTGCTAGAATACATCATTGGTATCCCTTTAGATATTCATCAATGGAACAGAGTAAATTTTTCTAAAATAGGAAAGATAGAATCACCAAGCCTATTGGGCTGTCAGTCTCTTCTCATTTTTCAATCTGCTCAATTGGCTCAAGTATTAGCTTACTTCAACACGTACTTTTTCCGGATGAGTATCTTGTCAAAATTCCATTACCCATCATATCAACATGGTATCAACAATAGAGATATATTGAAGCTATGACAACTTTAATAGAAAAAGAGTTTCACAGTGTTTCAAACATAGGGTGGGTGTTGCTATGTGTATATGCACATGGGATGAGAGTCACGTATTTTAAGAACATTGGGGATACAAACAAGTAACAAATGGAGGTGTCTATCACCAACACACTCTATACCCAACACACTCTACTCTATAACTAGCACAATCTTTCTTATCTTCCCTTCGAACTTTGTTTTCGGTTTTAGCTTATTGCATTGTGAGAGATACCCATTTTTGTTCCTTATGGGCCTTCGCATCAACAAGAATAAAACAATAACCTCATCATTTTACCCACACATTAGCTCAATGTAATCCTCAGGTAGGAGATAAATTTCCAACAACACAAGAGCATGCCAAACATAGAGGCTTTGAAGCACAAATATCATCATTTTATAGCGGAAGAAGGGACACTTCCAGATCTAAACAGGGAGAAAATAGACCACTAGGAAGGGTACACCCCTTCCTTTGACACTTAACATGAGAGAGTTTAGTAGGTAGTTAGTTATTTCTATTAGAATCATCTCTCCATTTATGTTTAGAATCATCTCTCTCCAATTATGTTGAGTAGGACGTTCCATAATAAATGATTAGTATGTTCACATTAACTTCATCCAGTTCTTCTGTAAACATCTCTCGCCAATTATGTTGAGTAGGGAGATTCCTAATAAATGATTAGTATGTTTAATTAGTGTCATTCCTTTCTAGTGTAAGATTTCATCACCAGTCATGTTGAGTAGGGAACTCCCATAATAAGTGTTAGTAGGTTTATTTCACAGCAACAAATTCTATTGTAACTAGTTAATAAAAGATAATGAAAAATCCTCCTTTCATATAAAAGGGTGTTACTCTCTCTCTCAATGGGATGACAGTCATTTTATGAAGCTAAAATCATTCTCTCTCTTTCTTCTCATATGTTCTCAGTTTTTCTATTGTTACTCTGTTTATGCTAGTATTTGCATGATTCCCTAAATGTATTGTTTTCCCTTTCAAATCTCTTTCAAATCAGTTTGATTTCATGAATCCTATATAATTACCTAGAATAATCCATAGTAATATGCCTCATGTTGGCCTATAGAGGCTTGGGTGGATGGTGTACTCTTTAGTGCATGATGTATCATGATGTAGGCCAAGAAAAAAATGGTCATGCTACTCATTAATATTGTTAATAGCATATTTGAAAATGTATTGTAACCATTCTTAGTTGTTGAGGAATACATTGAGATTTCTTTGGAGTGTTGGATTTTTCTCTTGGAAGGGTTACCTAAATAAATCATTGTCTCATTATTGTATATGTTGTTTATTATTTATATTTACTTTTAACATATGGTATTAGAGTTAGCTTGACATAAAATCTTTCATGAGAGTGGTCTTATGGTAGGAGCCATGAAGAGAGGGGCTTTGGAGCAACGCATGTGATCACACAAGTATGGTTGGGTAGAACAACAAACCATTTTCAGTCAATCATGGGATAATGAGTGAGGTGGTGAGTAAGAAATATCATTGAAACATGGAAAGTCATTTTGAAGAAGAAGAAGTACTTGATTAAGGATTTCCTCATTCAACCAATTATATTTGGAGTAGGAAAGATGTTGGCAAATGAAACAAGATGTTTCATAGAATCATGTTCTTAGGCATGTATATTGGAATGTTATCATATGTAAATCAGAATATGGATGTAATACCTATTTATGCATGTGTACCCCTGGTTTGATGGTTTATTGGTAAATTCTAGACATAGACCTAGGTGATGCAGGGGGATGTTGTATTCGTGGAAACAAGGTAAAGAAAACTTTGATAGGGGTTATGTGTTTATCCCAAGTTAAGTATAAATGGGGTAATGTTGGGTTAACCTTGACTTGGTCATAAAGTGGTTAAGATAAAATTGATTCAATCATTGATGGGTTTACCATTTGTTGTTTACATGGCCATGGTGTTGTGTAGCCCATGGTATTTTCCCATGGTATTTGATGTGGTGAAGCCTATTTAATTTCTTGAAATAATCCATAGCAATATGCCTCATGTTGGTCTACAGATTTATGGGTTCTTGATATCCTCTTGAGTGCATGATGTAGCATGATGTTTCCTCTTAAGTGCATGATGAAAAATGATGTAGGCTAAGAAAGAATGATCTTGTTGATCATTCCTCATGTTAATAGAAACTCTAAAAGTGTATTGTAGTTTCCCATGGTATTGGGTAATCCATGGTATTTGATGTGTTGAAGAGTATTTAATTGCTTGAAATAATCCATTGTAATATGCCACATGTTGGCCTATATATTTTTGGGTCGATGATGTCTTCTTGAGTGCATGATGTAGCATGATGTAGGACAAGAAAGGATGATCTTTCTTCTCATTACTCATGTTAATAGGAACTATAAAAGTATATCTTATTTATTTTTAATTGTGGATGAATACATTGAGCATTCCTTAGAGTGGGATTTTTCTCCTAGGATGGTTTCCCCAAGAAATCATTATCTCATTATCATGTGCATTTTTATTTTTGTTTATTATTTATTTTTATTTTTAATAATTTTGGCATGCATAACCTTCATTATCAACCGCATTCCACCATCATCTATCCTCAATCTTTCTAAAATCAACTTAGTCAACCCGAGAATTTGATCAATGTTTATTTCTGCAGATATGTGTCCATTAAGTGTTCATGAAAAGCCCAGGTAAATGCTGAAAAATAGTGTTGCCCCTAAAATTCATTATTTTAAACCATTTTCTAACCCCATACACATATGCACTTGAACTGTTGTAATGAGAGGATAGTTATGTGTGGACTGTGTCAAAAACTCATTTGTATTTTTAATGATTGATCTAGTCATATTTAACCATTATAGGGACGACCATATGAATAAGGTTGTACACAATGAAGCTATAAATAAATTCTTTGAGATCACTCATACATATCAATCCATATAAGTAAGGTTATGATTACTATAATTCCACTAGAATCTTCAGACCTTTTTTCTCTTGATTTCATATTGTAGTCTCTTTTTCTTCTTTATTAGCCACGGTTGGAGTTGGAGCACCCCAAATAAGAAAAGGACCCATCCAAAGGAGATGCTTTGAAGCCCGTTTTCCTGCATCAATATTCTTCATTGAGTGTTGTTTACTTTTCCATTCTATTAGGCTAATGATAAATTTCACATTCTTTATCTTCTTGTTCATGTTAAGTAGGATTTATTTTATGCATTTGGATTTGGATTTTTCAACTTGCATGGAATAAGGTTTAATGGATGTTAATATATCTAGGGTTTTACTTCTAGGTACTTTAACCACTCATATGTTTCTTGATACACAACCATCAAGTCAAAGAGTTTTCTCACCCCAATATATTGGTGACTCCACTCACAAATTGATCTACATATTTGTCACACACCCACTACCATAATAAAAATTTTTGTTGCTTCCTACCGAATCAGAGCCCCCGAAATATCTACGGAGGCCTAGCGTAAACTAGTTATCTCTCTCTCTCTGCTCCCATGTGATCTAGGTTCATGATCACAGGTCAAATAACCATGGTGCCTCTCAATAATTCGTGACTCGGTGCTACTGATATGTCGAATCGTTCGACTCTGCAACCACCAAACCCCAACAAGGCTAGCGACTAGCCAATAGGGACAAATCCCAACAGGGTTAGTGAATGGCCAATAAGAACGGGCCCTGTCGCGGGATTGAGTCGAGTACAGGTGGAAATAGGGAAGCACGACATGGTGGGCGACGTGATAGGAGATGGGTCCCACTTCACATGCCACACCATTCCGGA
>JASDQU010735475.1:416549-457179 GCA_032191745.1 Picea mariana
GGCCGTCTAGATCTACTCGCTACTTACTCTAATGCGCATCCGTGCCCCAACTTAAAACCGACATCTCTTCCTCACATCTGACGGTCGTATAGACCCTGAGATCCTCCGAAATAATCTCATCCATTCATGGGGACTTATCATCATGAGAGTCTGAACTCTCGACCACGGGGCTCCCGAATTCTTGATCCTCGATTTCCTGATGTGGTTAATCTCTCGACACATAGCCTCCTTAAATCAGACGGTCCACGACTTCTTCGGGGTTTCCACCATGGAAAGTCCCAATATCTCATGACAAGAACTTCCAAATACATGATTCTTGTTTTCCCAAAACGGGTAATCTAATGACACGTAGCCTCCTTAAATCGGACAGTCCACGACTGCTTCGGGGTTTCCACCATGGAAAGTCCCGATCTCTCATCACTAGGACTTCCGAATTCACAGTTTCCATTTTCACAAGACAGGTAATCTCGCGACACGTGGCCTCCTTAAATCAGATGGTCCAGATCTTATCTTAGGGTTTCCACCATGAAAAGTCTCGATCTCTCATCACCAGAACTCCTGAGTTCGCAATTCCTAATTTCCCGAACTGGGAAATCTCACGACACATGGCCTCCTTAAATCGGATGGTCCAGATCTTATCTCGGGGTTTCCACAATGGAAAGTCCTGATCTCTCACCACCAGAACTCCCAAGTTCTCGACTCCCGATTTCTCGAAATGGGAAATCTTATGTCACGTGGCTTCCTTTAATCGGGCGACCCAAATCCATTTCAGGACTTTCGCCCTTATTCACTGGGGGATTAACCCTCGGGTCTCTCCTGACAGATCCAATGGTTGTCGGGTTTTCCAGCCAAGATCTGATGGCTCAGACAGGTTCCTAACTTGTGCATTCTCCCACGGCTCCCTGGATGTGGAAAAATCAATGGTCTAGATGTTCTCTTGGACCTTGGGAATCTACAATCCTGATCTCTTAGCTACCCACGAAGACACAGAAAGACAAAGTGGTAAGGCCTTAACATCCTACTTTCTCCTACCAATCTAACGGTCATGGGTGACCAGAGGTTTCCCGACGGGATCTTGTCCGTCAATCAACACCTATTCTGGGTTAAGGCGCTTAACACTCCAATTTCTCCTTCTGATCTGACGGTCATGAGTGACCACCAATCACCCGATGGGATTTCATCCATCGATTCGATACTTATCAGGGATTTCTTAAGGCCTTGTGCCTTCACGTCCTTTCTCCAGGTTCTTGATGGGCATTTGAGAAGGGTATCTCTATGGGGAATTTTACCCAGAGTACTATCTGAGGCAGATAAGGGTATCGCTCTTCTGAGAACCAGACGTGAAGTCTGAATTAGATCAGTACGCATATAAATAAAAACTTATGAAATAAGAAGTCATATGTAGTCTTTCCATTATATACATACAACTACCAGTGATGATCAAAATATCATACAAACATTCTTATAATGAAGTCATTCACCATTTCACAGCTTATGATCATAGATGTCAGCATACATATATTTCAAGATGTCAAAGGCAAAACACTTATCAGAAAGTAACACCAGGGGCTTATGCAACTACTGAGAGGGGTGCTTGTTTCCACCCAACCGTAGGCTCAGCGACTCCTAGCGGATTTACTACTAGCCACCCCTGAGGTGAGACCACGATGCTATGAGACTGCGTCTTTGTTTGCTAGTGACCAGAAGTGAAAGTTACTCTCCTCCCTCTCTGCTATCACTCACTCTGCATATCGCCAGAGTTCTCTTACTCCCCTTGCGTCTGCCCCCAATCGCTTCTCCCCCACACCTCATCCTCTTGCGAGGGTTGCGTGTGGCGCGATTTCCCTCACGCTGGTCAGGCTTGACGGCTCTACGGATGGGCGGTTGACCTGCCCATCCCTCATTAATTCCTGAGGAGCCATCTACCTACCAACCTACAAGACATTAAATTTGGGGCCAGCGAGATGCTTTTTGTTCTCCGAGCCAGTGAAGTCCAAATAAGGTATTGATTTTCGATGGAATTTAACACCACCTTTCCAGGTGCCTTCCACCCCCTCTCTACAACCATCATGGTCTCTTTTTTAGCATATCCCCTCTCAGCATTCCTGCGATATAAATTCATAATATTATTCACATTCATCAACCTTTTCTACAAGATCCATTCACATCACATATTCACATTTCTAAGTTTGCCACAGTTCTTGGCCAGTCCAGTTATTTTTACAAATTGGGGGAAACAGGGTGTTACAATTCCCTCTCCCTTAAAGGAACATCGTCCTCGATGTTCTTATCTTTTAACATGAACTGCATGTACAAAAGTAAACAAAATTAGATATGCATGTCTCATGGCATCCTCCATTTCCTATGTAGCCTCATCTGGGCCAAAATGTCTCCACTGCACCTTTACCTGTGCAATGGTTCAGTTCTGGAGCGGGGTTTCCTTTCTGTCCAAAATGCATTGGGGTTCTAGTAGAAATTCTATAATGATTAGCATCATGTATATATTTCTTCAATAATGAAACATGGAAAACATTATGTTCTTTTACTATGGGAGGAAGTGCTAGCCGATAGGCTACAGGTCCCACTCTATCTAGAACCTCAAAGGGTCCACAATACTGGGGTGCCAACTTGGCACAAGCTCCCATTTTCAGGGAACTCCTTCTGGGATTAATTATGAGATATACATGATCTCCTGTTTTGAACTCTCTTGGAGTTCTCTTTTGGTCAGCATAACTTTTCTGTCGGTTCTGAGCGACCTTAAGATTTTGTTTTATCTGAGTCACTTATTGTTCCATTTCTTTCAACATGTCGGGTCCAAAAGAAATCATATTTATAGGATTCCTCTAGCTGACTGGAGTATTACACAGCCTACCATAGAGGACCTCGAAGGGACTCATCTTTAGGGATGCTTGGTAGCCGTTGTTGTAGGCGAATTCTACCAATGGCAGGTAGTCTTCCCATTTCCTGGGTTGATGCATTACATGCATCCTTAACATATCCTCTAATATTTGATTCACTCTTTCTGTCTGTCTGTCAGTTTGAGGGTGATAGGTGGTGCTAAACAACAATTTGGTCTCTAAACCAACCATCAGTGATTTCCAAAAATTGGAAGTAAATTTGGTGTCTCTGTCAGACACTATCTCTTTCGACATACCGTGTAGTCTGAACACCTCTTTCATGAATACCTAGGTGATATCTATCACCTTGCAGGTTGATTTGACGAGGACGAAATGAGAATACTTTCTCAGTTTATCCACCACTACCATAATGGCATCATTCTGTTTGGTTGAAGTTGGTAATCCAGTGATAAAATCCATGGAGATGGTTTCCCATTTCCATTCTAGGATGCGTAAAGGGTGTAATAATCATGTTGGGTGTCCATGTTCTACTTTAACCTGTTGGCCCTCTATGAATTGGGCCAAATATTTGGCTATGTCTTTCTTCAATCTGGGCTAATAAAATTGTTTCTGGGTGGCAGTGATCATTTTCTGGTATCCTGGGTGACCCGTATATGGTATTTTATGTAGTTCATCCATCATGAACCTCTTCAAGTCGTCACAATTTGGAATGCACAGTCTATATTTGTAAGTGAGCAGACCTCCTTCAGTCATCTGGTAGCCTTCATATTTTACTCCAGCGGGTTCTTGCTGTAGGTACAGGGTCACAGTTTGAACGAAGGGATCTGTCTCTTCTGCATTTCTGATTATGTTCTTGACATCTGTCTCGCAGGTACTCACCACTGCCAGGTGAATTGTTCTCATGCTTTCCCTAAGGGCATCGGCCACCCTATTTTCCTTCCCTTTAATATGTTTTATTTCAAAATCAAATTCGCTAAGGAGGGCCATCCATCTAGCTTGTCTAGCATTGAGCTTTGGTTGGTCAAACAAATATCGCAATCCACAGTGATCCGTCATAAGTACAAATTTTCTTCCCAAGAGGCAATGCCTCCACATTTTCAAGGCATTTACTATGGCAGCCAGTTCTAGATCATGATTCATATAGTTGACTTCATGTTCATTTAATTTTTTGGATTCATAGCAGATCACACTTCCTTTCTGCATAAGGACTCCTCCGAGCCCTTCCTTACAGGTATATGTGCACACAAGGAAGTCAGCTTCTGGGTCAACGATTTTCAACACAGGTGCATGGGTCAGTAGATTTTTTAGGGTTTTGAATCTTTCTTCACATTTCTATGTCCACAGTAATTTTGTCCCCTTCTTCTGGAGGGCATTGATTGGACAACCAATCTTGGAGAATCCTTTTATAAATATCCTATAGTATCCCGATAATTCCATAAAGGATCTGATGTCTGAGACATCCTTTGGGGTAGGCCATTCCATGATACACTTGATCTTGTTAGGATCTACTGCTACCCCTTCCTCCGATAGAACATGTCCCAAGTAATGTATTTTCTTCTGAAAGAGGTCACATTTGCTAAATTTAGCATAGAGTTGATGCTCTCTTAACACTTCGAGCACAAGTCTAAGATGCTCTTCATGTTCTTCTCTATTCTTAGAGTAGATTAATATGTCATCAATAAAAACTAGTACAAATTTATCTAAAAATTTACTGAGTACATTGGTCATTAAGCACATGAAAGTGGCAGGGGCATTGGTTAACCCAAATGGCATTACCACAAACTCATAGTGACCATACCGTGTCTGGAAAGAGGTTTTATGGATGTCTTCACCCTTGATTCAGACTTGATGGTATCCCGACCTCAAGTCAATCTTAGACAAAATAGATGCACCTCCCAACTGATCGAATAGATCATCGATCCTGGGCAAGGGGTACTTGTTCTTTATGGTTACTTTATTTAGTTGTCTATAATCTATGCACAGTCTAAGGGTGCCATCCTTCTTTTTCACAAACAGGACTGGTGATTCCCATGGGGACACGTTGGGTCAAATATAACCCTTATCCATCATTTCTTTCAATTGCAATTTGAGTTCAACTAACTCAGGTGTGCTCATTCGGTAGTGTGTCTTGGACACCGACAATTTGAGTTCAACTAACTAACGCAGATGACAATATATTCTTACGCGGCTCATGACTGGGCCCAAGCAGACCAAGTGTTGTAACCATGCTCTGATCCCAATTTGTCACACACCCACTACCATAATAAATTTTTTGGTTGCTTCCTGCCGAATCAGAGCCCTCGAAATATCTACGGAGGCGTAGCGTAAACTAGTTCTCTCTCTCTCTCTCTACTCCCATGTGATCGTGTGTCATGATCACAGGTCAAATAACCATGGTGCCTCTCAATAATTTGCGACTCGGCGCTACAGATATGTCGAATCGTTTGACTCTGCAACCGTTGAACCCCGACAAGGCTAGCGACTGCCCAATAGGGACAAATCCCAACAGGGTTAGCGAATGTCCAATAAGAATGGGCCCTGTCGCATGATTGAGTGGAGTATAGGTGGTAATAGGGAAGAAGGACACGGTGGGCAACGTGATAGGAGATGGGTCCCAGTCACACACCACACCATTTCAGACCCCCCCCCTTAAAGGAAAAATGGCAAGGGGGGTCCGGAATTCGCCTGAGCACCATCGATCAAGGTGAATTAATCTCGATCGTTCAAGAGTTGCACATTCGATTCTGGACCCCCCCCACCTTACCCCTTAAAGTAAGAATGGCAAGGGGGCTCTAGAATGAAGCCTCATCCGTTGATCTAGGCGGGTGGACTCTGGCTATCCAGATCTACTCACTACTTACTCTAATGCGCATTCGCGCCCCGTCTTAAAACCGGCATCTCTTCCTCACATATGACGGTCGTATATACCCTAAGATCCTTTGAAAGAATCTCATCCATTCATCGGGACTTATCATCACGAGAGTCTGAAATCTCGACCACGGCGCTCCCAAATTCTTGATCCCCGATTTCCCGATGTGGTTAATCTCTCGACACGTAGCCTCCTTAAATCGAACGGTCCACAACCGCTTCGGGGTTTCCACCATGGAAAGTCCTGATCTCTCGTGACCAGGAATTCCAAATTCACGATTCCCATTTTCCCGAAATGGGTAATCTCGCGACACGTAGCCTCCTTAAACCGGACGGTCCATGACTACTTCAAGGTTTCTACCATGGAAAGTCCTGATCTCTCATCACCACGACTTCTGAATTCGTGATTTCCATTTTCCCGAAATGGGTAATCTCGCGACACGTGGCCTCCTTAAATCGGATGGTCCAGATCTTATGTCGGGGTTTCCACCATGGAAAGTCTCGATCTCTCATCACCAGAACTCCTGAGTTCGCGATTCCTGATTTCTTGAACTAGGAAATCTCACGACATGTGGCGTCCTTAAATGGGATGGTCCAGATCTTATCTCGGGGTTTCCATAATGGAAAGTCCTAATCTCTCATCACCAGAACTCCCGAGTTCTTGACTCCCGATTTCTTGAAATGGGAAATCTTACGACACGTGGCCTCCTTTAATCGGGCGACCCAAATCCATTTCGGGACTTTCACCCTTATTCACTGGGGGTTTAACCCTCGGGTCTCTCCTGACAGATCCAATGGCTGTCAGGTTTTCCAACCAAGATCTGACGGCTCAGACAGGTTCCTAACTTGTGCATTCTCCCACGACTCCTTGGACGTGGAAAAATCAACGGTCTAGATGTTCTCCTGGACCTTTGGGATCTACAATCCTTATCTCTCCGCTACCCACTAAGACACAGAAAGACAAAGTGGTAAGGCCTTAACATCCTATTTTCTCCTACCATTCTAACAGTCATGGGTGACCACAGGTTTCCCGACGGGATCTTGTCCATCGATCAACACCTATTCCAGGTTAAGGAGCTTAACAATCCAATTTCTCCTTCTGATCTGAAGGTCACGAGTGACCACCGATCTCCTGATGAGATTTCATCCATCGATTCAATACTTATCAGGGATTTCTTAAGGCCTTGCGCCTTCACGTCCTTTCTCCAGGTTCTTGATGGGCATTTGACAAGGGTATCTCTATGGGGAAGTTTACCCAGGGTACTATCTGAGGCAGATAAGGGTATCACTCTCCCGAGAATCAGACGTGAAGTCTGAATTAGATCAATACGCATATAAATAACAACTTATGGAATAAGAAGCCATACATAGTCTTTCCATTATAAGCATACAACTACCAATTCTGATCAAAATATCATACAGACATTATTATAATGAAGTCATTCACCATTTCACATCTTATGATCATAGATGTTAGCATACATATATTTCTATATGTCAAAGGAAAAACAATTATCAGAAAGTAACACCAAGGGCTTATGGAACTGCTAAGAGGGGTGCTCATTTCCACCCAACCGTAGGCTCAGTGACTCCCAGCGGATTTACCACTAGCCGCCCACGAGCTGAGACCACGATGCTGTGAGACTGCGTCTTTGTTTGCTAGTGACCAGGAGAGAAGGTTACTCTCCTCCCTCTCTGCTATCACTCACTCTGCATATTGCCAGATTTCTCTTACTCCCCTCACGTTTTCCCGCAATCGCTTCTCCCCCACACCTTATCCTCTTGTGAGGTTAAGTCTGGCACGATTTCCCTCACGCTAGTCAGGCCTGACGGCTCTACGGATGGGTGTTTCACCTCCCCATCCCTCATTAATTCCTGAGGGGCCATCTACCTACCAGCCTATGAGACATTAAATTTGGGGCCAGCGAGTCACTTTTGGTTCTTCGAGCCAGTGAAGTCCAAATACGGTATTGATTTTCACTGGAAATTAATTCCACCTTTCCAGGTGCCTTCCACTGCCTCTCTGCAGCCAGCCTGGTCTCTTTTTCATCATATCTTCTCTCAGCAGTCCTGCAATATAAATTCATAATATTATTCACATTCATCGACCTTTTACACAAGGTCCATTCACATCACATATTGACATTTCTAAGTTTTCCACAGTTCTTGGCCAGTCCAGTTATTTTTACAAACTAGGGGAAACAGAGTGTTACAATTCCCTCCCCCTTAAAGGAACATCGTCCTTGATGTTCTTATCTTTTANTCATATCTTCTCTCAGCAGTCCTGCAATATAAATTCATAATATTATTCACATTCATCGACCTTTTACACAAGGTCCATTCACATCACATATTGACATTTCTAAGTTTGCCACAGTTCTTGGCCAGTCCAGTTATTTTTACAAACTGGGGGAAACAGAGTGTTACAATTCCCTCCCCCTTAAAGGAACATCGTCCTTGATGTTCTTATCTTTTAACATGAATTGAATGTACAGAAGTAATCAAAATCGGATATGTCTGTCTCATGGCATCCTCCATTTCCCATGTAGCCTCATCTGTGCCAAAATGTCTCCATTGCACCTTTACCTGTGCAATGGTTCGGTTTCAGAACGAGGTTTCCTTTCTGTCCAATATGCATTGGGGTTCTGGTAGAAATTCTCCCTCCAGTTCCACCTGGATCACAGACCTGTCAATTATATGATTAGCATCATGTATATATTTCTTTAATAATGAAACATGGAAAACATTATGTGCTTTTACTATGGGAGGCAGTGCTAGCCGATAGGCTACAGGACCCACTCTATCTAGAACCTCAAAGCGTCCAAAATACCGGGGTGCCAACTTGGCACAAGATCCCATTTTCAGGGAACTCCTTCTAGGCTTAATTATGAGATATACATGGTCTCCCGTTTTGAACTCTCCTTGAGTTCTCTTTTGGTCAACATAAATTTTCTGTCGGTTTTGAGTGACCTTCAGATTTTGTTTTATCTGAGTCACTTGTTGTTCCATTTATTTCAACATGTCGGGTCCAAAAGAAATCCTATTTATAGGATTACTCCAACTGACTGGAGTATTACACGGCCTACCATAGAGGACCTCGAAGGGACTCATCTTTAGGAATGCTTGGTAGCCATTGTTGTAGGCGAATTATACAAATGGCAGGTAGTCTTCTCATTTCCTGGGTTGATGCATTACATGCATCCTTAACATATCCTCTAATATTTGATTCACTCTTTCTGTCTGTCCATCGGTTTGAGGGTGATAGGCGGTGCTAAACAACAGTTTGGTCTCTAAACCAGCCATCAGTGATTTCCAAAAATTGGAAGTAAATTTGGTGTCTCTGTCAGACACTATCTCTTTCGGCATACCGTGCAGTCTGAACACCTCTTTCATGAATACTTGGGCGATATCTATCACCTTGTAGGTTGATTTGATGGGGACGAAATGAGCAGACTTTCTCAGTTTATCCATCACTACCATAATGGCGTCATTCTGTTTGGTTGAAGTTGACAATCCAGTGATAAAATCCATGGAGATGGTTTCCCATATTCATTTTGGGATGGGTAAAGGGTGTAATAGTACTACTAGGTGTCGATGTTCTACTTTAACTTGTTGGCACTCTATGCATTGGGCCAAATATTTGGCTATGTCTTTCTTCAATCTAGGCCAATAAAATTGTTTCCGGCTGGAAGTGATCATTTTATGGTATCCTGGGTGACCCGTATATGGTCTTTTATGTAGTTCATCCATCATGAACCTCTTCAAGTTGTCACAATTTGGAATGTACAGTCTATCTCTGTAAGTGAGCAAACCTCCTTCAGTCATCTAGTAGCCTTCATATTTTACTCCAGCGGGTTCTTGCTATAGGTACAGGGTCATAGTCTGAACGAAGGGATCTGTTTCTTCTGCATTTATGATTCTATTCTTGACTTCTGTCTCGTAGGTACTCACTGCTGCCAGGTGAATTGTTCTCATGCTTTCGCTAAGGGCATCGACCACCCTATTTTCCTTCCCTTTAATGTGTTTGATTTCAAAATCAAATTCGCTAAGGAGGGCCATCTATCTAGCTTGTCTAGCATTGAGCTTTGGTTGGTCAAACAAATATTGCAATCCACAGTGATCAGTCATAAGTATAAATTTTCATCCCAAGAGGCAATGCCTCCACATTTTCAAGGCATGCACTATGGCAGCCAGTTCTAGATCATGAGTCACATAGTTGACTTCATGTTCGTTTAATTTTCGGGATTCATAGAAGATCACACTTCCTTTGTGCATAAGGACTCCTCTGAGCCCTTCCTTACAGGCATCTATGCACACAAGGAAGTCAGCTTCTGGGTCAGCGATTTTCAACATGGGTGCATGGGTCAGTAGATGTTTCAGGGTTTGGAATCTTNTTCACATTTCTGTGTCCACAGGAATTTTGTCCCCTTCTTCTGGAGGGTAGTGATTGGACAACCAATCTTGGAGAATCCTTTTATAAATCTCCATTAGCAGTATCTGATGTCTGAGACATCCTTTGGGGTAGGCCATTCCATGATAGAGTTGATCTTGTCAGGATCAACTGCTACCCCTTACTTGGATAGAACATGTCCCAAGTAATGTATTTGCTTCTGAAAGAAGTCACATTTTCTGAATTTAGCATAGAGCTGATGCTCTCTTAGCACTTGGAGCACAAGTCTAAGATGCTCTTCATGTTCTTCTCTATTCTTAGAGTAGATTAATATGTCATCAATAAAACTAGTACAAATTTATCTAAAAATTTACTGAGTACATTGTTCATTAAGCACATGAAAGTGGCAGGGGCATTGGTTAACCCAAATGACACTACCACAAACTCATAGTGACCATACTATGTCCAGAAAGCGGTTTTATGGATGTCTTCACCCTTGATTCGGACTTGATGGTATCCCAACCTCAAGTCAATCTTTGAGAGAATAGATGCACCTCCCAACTGATCGAATATATCATCGATCATGGGCAAGGGGTACTTGTTCTTTATGGTTACTTTATTTAGTTGTCTATAATCTATGCACAGTCTAAGGGTGCCGTCCTTCTTTTTCAAAAACAGGACT
Organism: Picea mariana; assembly: GCA_032191745.1. Taxonomy (NCBI): domain Eukaryota; kingdom Viridiplantae; phylum Streptophyta; class Pinopsida; order Pinales; family Pinaceae; genus Picea; species Picea mariana. The sequence goes on from JASDQU010735475.1 coordinate 427,348, forward strand.
GGTGCTCCCCATGGGGACACGCTGGGTCGAATATAACCCTTATCCATCATTTATTTCAATTGCAATTTGAGTTCAACTAACTCAGATGTGCTCATCCGGTAGGGTGTCTTGGACACTGGCATCACTCCTGGTGCGAGCTCTATCGAGAAGTCAATGTCTCTTCTCGGAGGTAGACCCGGTACCTCTTCCGGAAACACATCTTTGTATTCTCTCAGGATAGGGTGATCATCAGGGCTTGGTCTATCACCTTCGTTTGTTTTCAACACCTGTATTGCATATAGGGGACACCCTTTTCGGCAATACTTTCTCATTTGCAGGGCTGATATTTGCTTCAACGAGACAGGTTTTTGGATCCCTTGAAGGGTTATCCTTTTTCCTTCTTTGCTCACACATTCTAAGGTTTTATGGTAATAGTCCAGTATGGCTTTATGGGCAGCCAACCAGTCTATACCAATCAACAAATCGTATGATCCTAGGGGTAATATGTTAAGGGTTGCTTGGGTAGGGAATTCACCCAACATTAATTGGCAGGCGAGTATAACCTCTGCTATCTTCCTTTTGGTGCCAGTGGATAACTATACAAACCATGGCTTGGTTTGTTTTTGTGGCTGTAGTTTACACTTATCAACAACTCTAGGGGATATATAACTCAATTTGGAACCAGGGTCAATCAAAACAGACAATAGATGGTTGAAAATCATACCTTCTATTTCCACCACTGAAACTTGGTGGTCAACTTGGTTATTATCCAATGCTGCATAAATCTGCGACACACTCCTTGCCACGTCATTGACTGTGGTAGCTTCCTGAATGTTATAAACTTTCCGACTGTTCTGTTGTCGGTGTGGACAGTCTCTCAGGAGATGCTCTTCTCCGAAGAAACTAGCATTTCAAAGGTTCTCTCTTTGGGTTATTAGTCTTTACTGGTATAGGTCTAGAAGTTTTATTTTCAACCAATGAGGGAAAGTTCTGCTGGAGTACACTCCAGGCTGGAAAGTTCATTCTAGGGTTCTTCTTGTAGTTCTTAAATCCTGAGGATTTGATCCCCTTTTTCTGAAATCTCGAACCACTCTTATGTTTCCAGTCTCCACGAGACTCTGCCCGATGTCCATATTGTTCATGACAATATGTTTCCTTTCGAATAGTGTCTTCTAAGGCCTTTGGCTCGTCAAATTCAATTCGGTTCCGGTATTCCTTGGGTAGCCCACTGATGAAGCGTTGCAAATTCACCTTCTCTGCCTTGATGTAGGGTACATATCTCAATAAGTCGAGGAATTTGTTGACATATTCCTCTATAGTGAGTTGCCCCAGTTTGAGTTCATAAAACTCTTTAGCCTTGTCGTCGAAATATTTTTTCGAAAAATACTTCTTCCGAAAGTACTTCTCAAACTGTTTCTAGGACAGGTCCTCCTCGCGGATCCCTTTCATATTCTTAATATCTTCCCACCAGATGGAAGCTTTTCCATTCAGATTGAAAGTGGCCACTCGGGCTTTCAAATTCTCTGAAAAATCATGGACTCTAAAATATTTCTTCAGTCCAAGTAGCCAGGCCTCATCTTCCTCTCCCTTCTTTATCTCACCGTTGAAGGAGGGAGGTTTGGCCTTTCTAAATTCCTCAAATTTATGACCATTGGAAGTCTTTTTCTTCTTCTATTTTCTTTGAGAATAGGAACTAGTCTTGTTGTTGGAAGAGCCTTCTGAATCGCCAGCTTCCTTCTCAGAGGAATCATCTGGCACTGGTCCTTTACCTCTGGGGTGGACCTTCCTTGATGTGCTCCTCTTAGTATGGCCATTGATATGACCATGTTTCTGCATCTCAGGTTAATGTTGCATTTTTCGTTGTAGGTTCGATAAGTGCAGTAAAACTGCATTAATTTCAGTTTGCTTTTCTTGTTCTTTCATCATCCTTTCATTGTCGGCCTTGCAGCTTTGCAATTCAACCATGAGACTGCTCACAGTCTCGGCTAGATCTGGAGGGGTTCCTATTTCTCTTATTTTTTCAAACTCTTCATCTCTATTGTGGGAGCCTTATCCCACCTCTTGGTGAGTCACCATTTTGTACGTCTGTAAATTCCCACGGCTGATTGTCTGCTTGGGTGAAAAGACAAACGCTGGTTGTTAGTCAAGCGTTAGATACATTTTTTTATAACCAAAGCCTAAATTCATATTTTCACATGTATACCCATATAACAGGGGTTTTTCATTTGGGCTTAATCCTTATCTATCCATCCATCTCAATTGCAAGAGACTCTACCTACTTTAGTAGGTAGCCATCGTAACACTAAAACAGGACAACGCAGTTCATGTCCCAGATTACAGTTTCATTCTGCAATCCTTCTTCTTAAGGAGAAAATGCAGATGACAATATCTTCTTACGTGGCTCGTGCCTGGGCCCAAGTAGGCCAAGTGTTGTAACCATGCTCTGATGCCAATTTTTCACACACCCACTACCATAATAAATTTTTTTGTTGCTTCCTGCCAAATCAGAGCCCCCGAAATATCTACGGAGGTCTAGCGTAAAGTAGTTCTCTCTCTCTCTCTACTCCCATGTGATCATGGGTCATGATCACAGGTCAAATAACCATGGTGCCTCTCAATAATTCATGACTCGACGCTATAGAGATGTCAAATCGTTCGACTCTGCAACCGTCGAACCCCGACAAGGCTAGCGACTGCTCAATAGGGACAAATCCCAATAGGGTTAGCGAATGGCCAATAGGAACGGGCCCTGTCGTGTGATTGAGTGGAGTACAAGTGGCAATAGGGAAGCACGACACAATGGGTGACGTGGCAATATACAGGTCCCACTTCACATGCCACACCATTTTGGAACCCCCTCCATTAAAGGCAGAATGGCAAGGGGGGTCCAAAACTCGCCTGAGCACCATTGATCAAGGAAAATTAATCCCGACCATTCAATATTTGCACGTTCAATTCTAGATGCCCCCCCCCTTAAAGGAAGAATGGCAGGGGAGCTCCGGAATGAAGCCTCATTCGTCGATCTAGGTGGGTGGACTCTGGCCGTCCAGATCTACTCGCTACTTACTCTAATGCGCATTCGTGCCCTAGCTTAAAACTAGAATATCTTCCTCACATCTAATGGTCATATAGACCCTGAGATCCTCCGAAAGAATCTCGTCCATTCATCGGGACTTATCATCATGAGAGTCCGAAATCTCAACCACGGGGCTCCCGAATTCTTGATCCCCGATTTCCTGATGTGGTTAATCTCTCGACACGTAGCCTCCTTAAATCGGACGGTCCATGACTGCTTCGGGGTTTCCACCATGGAAAGTCCCGATCTCTCATCACCAGGACTTTCGAATTCGTGATTCCCCTTTTCCCGAAATGGGTAATATTGCGACACGTAGCCTCCTTAAATCGGACGGTCCACGACTGCTTCGGGGTTTCCACCATGGAAAGTCCCGATCTATCATCACTAGGATTTCCGAATTCACAATTTATGTTTTCCCGAAACAGGTAATCTCGTGACACATGGACTCCTTAAATCGGATGGTCCAGATCTTATCTCAGGGTTTCCACCATGGAAAGTCTCGATCTCTCATCACCAGAACTTCCGAGTTCGCGATTCCCGATTTCGTGAACTGGGAAATCTCACAACACGTGGCCTCCTTAAATCGGATGGTCCAGATCTTATCTTGGGGTTTCCACAATGGAAAGTCTCGATCTCTCATCACGAGAACTCCTAATTTCTCGACTCCTGATTTCCCGAAATGGTAAATCTTACGACACGTGGCCTCCTTTAATCGGGAGACCCAAATCCATTTCAAGACTTTCACCCTTATTCACTGGGGGTTTAACCCTCGGGTCTCTCCTGAAAAATCCAACAACTCTCGGGTTTTCCAGCCGATATCTGATGACTCAGGCAGGTTCCTAGCTTGTGCATTCTCCCACGATTCCCTGGACGTGGAAAAATCAATGGTCTAGATGTTCTCCTGGACCTTGGGGATATACAATCCCAATCTCTTCACTACCCATGAAGACATAGAAAGAAAAAGTGGTAAGGCCTTAACATCCTACTTTCTCCTACCAATCTAACGGTCATGGGTGACCACAGGTTTCCCGATGGGATCTTGTCCGTCGATCAACACCTCTTCTGGGTTAAGGCGCTTAACACTCCAATTTCTCCTTTCGATCTGATGGTCGTGAGTGACCACCAATCTCTCGATGGGATTTCTTCCGTCGATTCGATACTTATCAGGGATTTCTTAAGGCCTTGCACCTTCACATCCTTTCTCTAGGTTCTTGATGGGAGTTTGAGAAGGGTATCTCTATGGGGAAGTTTACCCAGGGCACTATGTGAGGCAGATAAGGGTATCGCTCTTCCGAGAACCAGATGTGAAGTCTGAATTAGATTAGTACGCATATAAATAACAACTTATGAAATAAGAAGCCATACGTAGTCTTTCCATTATAAACATACAACTACCAGTGATGATCACAATATCATACAGACATTCTTATAATGAAGTCATTCACCATTTCACAGCTTATGATAATAGATGTCAGAATACATATATTTCAAGATGTCAAAGGAAAAACACTTTTCAGAAAGTAACACCAGGGGCTTATGCAACTACTGAGAGGGGTGCTCATTTCCACCCAATCATAGGCTCAACGACTCCCAGCGGATTTACCACTAGCCACCCCCGAGATGAGACCACAATGCTGTGAGACTGCGTCTTTGTTTGCCAATGACCAGGAGAGAAGGTTACTCTCCTCCCTCTCTACTATCACTCACTCTACATATCGCCAAAGTTCTCTTACTGCCCTCGCATCTGCCCCCAATCGCTTCTCCCCCACACCTTATCCTCTTGCGAGGTTACATGCGGCGCAATTTCCCTCGTGTTGGTCAGGCCTGACGGCTCTACAGATGGGCGGTTCACCTCCCCATCCCTCATTAATTCCTGAGGAGCCATCTACCTACCAGCCTGCGAGACATTAAATTTGGGGCCAGCGAGCTGCTTTTGGTTCTCCGGGCTAGTGAAGTCCAAATACGGTATTGATTTTTAGTGGAAGTTAATGCCACCTTTCCAGGTGCCTTCCACCGCCTCTCTGCAGCCATCGTGGTCTCTTTTTCAACATATCCCCTCTCAGTAGTCCTGCAATATAAATTCATAATATTATTCACATTCATCGACGTTTTCCACAAGGTCCATTGACATGACATATTCACATTTCTGAGTTTGCCATAGTTCTTGGCCAGTCCAGTTATTTTTACAAACTGGGGGAAACAAGGTGTTACAATATTGTTCTATTATTGTGGGTATGTTTGTTATCCTCCTTACCTTGCTTTAATATTTCTTAAACTTAAAGTTGTTTTATTATTTCTATTATCTACTATTTTAGATCGTTATATGGCAAGAAACCCTTATTTATGTATTTTTTTATAGCGTATAACCTCCACTTCTTAGTTTCAAGTCAAACACTTTTTTTTGGCCCTTTTTCTTTACTATCCCAAAACAAGTTTTAGCCGTTTTTCCTTCACTATGTCAATATGGATTCTACCTAGTTTTTTTCATTATCATAGAGTACTTTTTTGCCATTTTTTGCATTGGTCCAACACATGCTTTGGCCATATTTTGCACTATCCTTTTTCTAAAATCTGGTTTGGTCCTAGTATAAATAGTCCTCTTGTAGGGTCCTCCTAAATAGGTGGTTGGTACCTCTTGTAGGGTCCTCCTAAATAGGTGGTTGGTACTATAGTGTAAGCATTATTTATAAAAACATCATAGGTAGAGAAGAGACCCCATTAGGGTTCCTAGTATCTTCCACTTTTATTGTTTTACATCTGTCTAATTCAACATATTTACTTGAAAACCTTTTGTTACTTTAGTAATTACATGAATTTTATTCAAAACAAAGAATAAATATTGGATGAAGAAAAGCTTCATTTTTGTCTTAGTATTTGTCCCTAGTTGCATGATTTCTCTTAGAAACACTTTCCTTTTCTATTTCCGACTTACTCTTCACTTCTTTTGCATCCTTAAATCCTCATTTTATTTCTTTTATAGGAATCATTTCATCTTAAAAGAATATTTAGCTAGTTAGAGGAAGGAACATCTATTGTTTCGAGAATTTAAATTTTTCATTTTATCTTTTCATTTTGGAATCATTTAATCATCTAAATCCTATTCCATATTTAGGTTGAAATAGATTTTTTTTTTCTGATTTAAATTGAATAATACTCATATGCTATTAAGAGGCTAATTTTGATAAAGAATGAGTGCCTTTTGTTTTAATATTTGTATTTCTTTGAACTCGTATTTCAATTCAAATGCACTTTAATTACAAGTATTTCATTTGAGCACATATTTCCTTTTGAAGTTGGTTACCCAACAAGTACACACACTTCACTCTATAATTAGATTCTTAGTTCATGATCCCAAGATTGTTCTTAAATAGACAATTTAAATTAATTCATGAAAACACCACTTTGGGTCAAATAATTTAATAGTTAAGTTAGGGTTGTGGGGATATGGGTCCACATATTTCTGTAAAACAATTTAGTTTTGAAACATAGTTGTTGAATCATTATGGAGCTTAAAATGATTTCCATTGGATATTGTCAAGACTCATTTAGAAACAAGCATGCCCTTCAGAGTGAGTGGGTAATGTTAAAGTTGGGACTAGAGGTTTGATCGAGTCTCCTAACTCTTTCAATATTCAAGATCCCCTTACTATTTGATTTCATCATGAAGGAAAGGTAAATTTTTGCACAGATCTATGAAGAGGTATCTTAGTCTTTATTCTACTAGATTCCTACCCAGGCGATTCTAGCAAGAGGGAGGGAACCCCCATAAATTTCTATGGGTCATTGGGATTTCATCACCCTCTATCTCCCAGTTTTAACTATTTAGTGTATACCTTCAATCATCACCACTATTGATTTCATCACCTCTCATGGTAGGTATTTGGAAGGTCTTGATCCTTCCCTTTACTATCTTTCTTTGATGGGTCCCATGACCATTTAGAATATTCACCACTATTGATTTCATGACCTCTCATGGTAGGAATTTGGAAGGTCCTCATCCTTCCCTTTACTATCTTTCCTCGATGGTTTCCATGACCATTTATAGGAAATGGTTTGGAAGAGTTGTAGTCTAGGGTTGTTTGAGAAATTTTAGTTTGTCTCTTCGGTAGAGTATTTTTAATTTTATAGGATTGAATATTCAATTAAGACATTAACAATGTGAATTAAAAACACCTTAAACCATTTGTTACACCACCTAAGGATATGGTATTTTGATTTGATCACTTTTTTTTCTAATTGGTTGTTCTTGAGACTCTAATCATTTTCGAGATCAATTTCGCCAATGAAAGAGGTATCAACACATAGGAACCATTACGCCCCCTCAGAGACTATCTCATAGACTTCAAGTTCTTCCTCCATTAGGAATTATGGTTGTGTTTTATATCCCACTTGAAAGGCTAGAATTGAACTATTAGAGAATCCTAATCACTCATTAGGTTCATTCTCTTCGAACTAAGAAATATGATATTCGTTGGATTAAAATACGTCACCCCCTTCGAGTCCATCTAGTTCATCTGCACATGAAGTTAGCTCCATTTATCTTGTTTACCTTTTTCCACACCATCAACAACTCTGGTTCCCATCATGGCCATAGATAATCAAAATCAAAACCAACCTCAAACTCAAACCAATTTACCTTATATGGATAGGGTGAATCTACCCGATTTAACCAAAGTCAGAAATGTTCCTATTTGACATGATGCTACTTAACCAACCATTTCAACCAATTTACCCTCTTATATCCCTAAGTTTGAGGGTGATGCCTAACATATCCTCTCCAATCATATCACGTAAATTCACATTTGGTTCTCGTTAAATGATATCGTGGATAACTTGATTTTCCTTAGGTTGTTACAACACACCCTCATATATGTGGCCAAGAAATCGTATATTAAGCATCCTTCTAATAGCAATACAAACATTGAATCCATTTCCAAAGTATTATTTACCTTTTTCCAACTACTATTTTTCCATGATGTAGGAATTGAAATAGTTACCAACTTCTGTTAAAGTATTGCTACCAATAGAACTCATAATATCCATGAGTGGAGTGGGTAATATTGTTTGTTTAAGTATAAGATTAATGATATAAATTCCTTATAGACTATTTCTTGAAGTCATTACTTCCTCCTATTTTCAAATATGTTTCCATGACCGTGCCCAAAACTATGGAGGAATCCATTCAAAGTGCCCAATAATATGATTTTATTTATACACAGTCAGGGTATTTGTACACCATTCTTCCTCATCCTCGTCACCCTTGCAAGATTCAAAAAATAAAGCATCTTTTTGAGTCAAGGAGACAAGTTTGAATTTGTCACAAAACCAAGTAGTTTTTCAATGAAAATTTCTTCAAATATATCTCCATGAAGAAAGGCACTCTTCACATCCATCTTATGGATTTTCCATCCAAATCAAGCAGTAATGGAAATAATTAGTAAAACAGAGTTCATCTTTGTGAGAGGACCAAGGGTTTTAGTGTAGTCAATTCCTTCATGTTCGCAAAATTCCTTCATGACTAAGCACACTTTATTTCACTTAACAACACCTTCAAAGGTAAATTTGGTCAAGTAGACCCATCAACACTTCACAATGTTATTTCCTTGCGATCAAGGATCTAATTCCCAAGTCTAATTCTTCGACAAAGAATCAATTTCTGTCGAGATATCCTAGTCTCATTCATGTCTTCCTTTAGCATCTCAGTAGGAAACATGATCAAAATTTGCAAGTAAATGAATCATCAAGGAAATGCTAGCATGTTCCTTTTGACTTTGAGTTTGTCATCCAAAGGAGGCATCTCCAACATCAACTCCAACAACTTCGATTTTATTGAAAACCCAGTGTGGGTAGGTAAGAAACTAGTGAGTTATGGCTCACTTCAGTAGGTCCATCACAAGTCATAGGATCTTCATTTGATGAGCCAGTTGAGACAAAATACGATGGACTAGTCGATTCAGAGGTTGAAGGTTTATTCAAAACATGAACCAAATTTGAATTCCTAGTTGAAGGACTATAACATGGAACAAAAATACTAGTATCAGAGACAACATCAAGGGTTTCATATTGTAGCAATATATAGGAGTAATTCAACAACTTAATGCCTGAATACATCTCACCAAACTGTACATTTCATCTTATAATGATTTTTCAGTTGATAGGATTTTGAATCTTCAGAGTATTCCATCACTATGTGAGAATGAATATTTTCATCCAACTTCTTTATGCAGTCATCAAGAATCTGATCCTATGAAACACATCCAAACACATGTAGGTGGGCCACTGAAGAATTATTCCCATATGATTTTTCAAATGGCATCATGGAAGGAACAACTCTAGTCAAGATACGATTGAGCAAATAATTTTCATAGTACACAACTTCAACCCAGAAGTGAGGTGGCATATCTTTAGCCTGCAAAATCCATCTATATATTTTGACTAACATCTGATTTTTGTGTTATGTGATGTCATTCTAATGAGGTGTGTCAGGAAATGACCACTTCGAGTGAATAATAGATAGAAACAAGTATTCTTAAAAATGTCCATTGAAATACTGATCACCATTGTCTGATCTCAAGCATTTGATGGGTCAGTGACATTTCTTCTCAACAAATTCCTGAAACTCCTTGAAATTTTCAAATACAAGGTTCTCATTTTTCAATAAAAAAATCCATGTGAAATGCAAGAAATCATAAATGAAAGTGAAAATATACCTTGCAACTACCAATGAAGGTAGATCGATGCAACATACATCATTGTAAACCAATTCCAGTGCTTCCCAAGAACACAACCCTTACAGACTGCTTCAGGGGAAAATATCTTTGGAAAACTAACAACCATGTTCTAAGTTTCCAGTCCGTACAGACTTAAAAAATTCAAGTTTTTGAGTCGCTCGTGCCAAATTTTTCTTCGATAGTTGGCATGAGTAACAAGTTTTGTTGGTTTGGGTTCAGATTGAGTCATGCACATATTTTGTACAAACTATTTGTTAGTTCGATAAGACCTTCAGAGAAAATCGACTTATCTTTCTTAAAATCACAAAAATAGAACCGATATGGTGTAAATTTCACAATCAACCCTTTCTATGTTGACTCAGAAATATACAATAGATTGGCAGTGCAATTTGGCACATGATCAAGATCGATAGTCTTCTGAGGTCGACAAGCATCATCACCTTAACCAACAACATCTAAAGAAAAATCATCAGCAACATAGATTTTCCTCTCCTTAGCTTCACCCAACCACGTGAACAAGGAGGTATCCTTAACCATGTGATGAGTGCACCCGCAGTAAACTACCCATTCATTCTATGCAAAATGAGACAGCAAGGCCTGGAAATTTCGTACTTGGAAGGTGAAATTATCAGCAGGTCATTGTACAAAATGCATGTATCCTTCAATGCATTTAACCTTCTCTTATAAGTCATCTCTCTTCTTATAGAAGACTTTCTCCACATGTCTAGTATTTCCAAAGTAGTGACATGTCCTCTTCTTTCAACTTCATTGTGGTGCATCTTCCTATCTCTAAGGTTTCCAATTGCGATATACAAGTTTCTATTTAGAGGCATCAAAATTTACTCTATCCCTGGGATCCATGTTTCCCTTTCCCTTGATAAAGTGGTTATGTTTTTTAGCACCAATCTTGTCTTCTTCAAATAATTTATTTTGATGAGTAATCGAAAAAAATATTCAAAGGTCTATCCTTACCATCTTCCTTGGACTCTTTCCAGTTGGTGTGGAAAGTTGACACTAACACATCAAATGGTGTTCTCAAGTTCATCAGGACCAGCTTGATAAGTTTTCCATCCTTCTTTTGATTGTTCTTTATGCATTCACCCAATTTCAATTGGAGTTCCTTGACAAGTGCCAAATAGTTCTCCATTCTTTCAAAATAATGAGGATCAAGAGAGATCAACTATTTATCCAACTACATGATTTAGCTCTCGTTGACTCGATCGATCAAGGGCTTCATCTTATTTCATATTTGATAAGGGAAGTTGATTCCACTGAGGTGAAATCGAATGTCGTCTGAGATGTAGGTCGTGATAACTCCTACATCTTCATCCTTCTTTCCATCAACATTGAACTTCAACTAGTCATTTGTTGGATGTGGGATTGCAACCTTCGTAAATTGCCATAGTCTTTTTCCCTTCAGTAGGGTTTTCATAACAACGAAATCAATATTCAAATCCATCTTCAATATATAGACACAAATTAGTCTATTTCAATAAGTTCCAATCAACAAACCACCAACCCAGAGTCAATCACTCCATGGATCCGACTTAGCAAGGTTTGTAGATAAGAGTTCAAGGTTTTAAACCATCATCTCTAATACCATGTTGGGGAATGAGGTGGAATGTGACATGAAACAAAAAATACAATACTATAGATAATTGAAGAGGAACAAAATAATTCAATGTTAGACGGTGGTGTCTGAAGACACCATTACAACACTTAAGCAAGGGGCACAATGATTAGGAAATAACAACCCATGTTGGATCTCGATCTCCTGATTTCCATGATGATAATGACCCAAGGGGTCTAATTTTTATATCCTCGGGATTTAATTGATTTCCAAATGATTAAGAAGATCTTGTCGACATATAATCGTCGCCTGTTAGAGTTGATTTCGTCAAATCCTCTCTATCGATTCGAATCAACAAGGATGCTTGAACCAACCACCTACACATCCAACTCGCAGTTAATTGTTGGATTGGTAGATCCATCGCTCGACTATCTTCAACTATTGGTCGACTATCCGATCGACAAGCATGTCGACTACTCGACCAATTAATGTAGTGTGTTGGGTGATCATCGCATTGATTGTATCGAAATGTAGATTGACCTCTCGACCGACTAAACCCAAGAGATGTGTAATAAACCATAAATTCTTGATGTTCCAAGAGTTAAAGTTCTTCCTTCTCAATAGGGTTAGGTGTATTCCTAACAGAATATTCGTAGCTCCCCACCCCATAATAAAAATAGAAATAACAAAGAAAAAAACAAGAATAAGGAAAAATAGAATGACCAAAACCAAGATAAAGGGAACCAAGTAACCAATATAATTCACCTAATAATCTTGGAGGAAATAAAAAATACCACAAATCATAATCGAGACCCTAATTCTAAATGAGAACAAGGGAAGAGCCCTCAACTTAAGTCTAATCACCCTTTACCATTTGTGTTATTTATCGACATTATACCCATTAGTATCAGCTTATCCCATAGTTTCTTTCTTTTCTTTCTTTGAAGTAATAAATCGATAAAAGTATATCTACTCAAAGTCATCAACTTACTCAACCTAACCCACCTATTATTATTATATTTATCTTTTTCTTTATTTTTATTTTTATTTCTTTTATATATTTTAGGTATTTGTTACTTATTCTTGTTCTTAAAATAATAATTATTATTATCTATTTATTATAACAAATAATAATATAATAATACTATTTCAGGTTTGCTTTATTCTAACCCTATTATCATCAACTTACTCAACCTAACCTACCTTTTATTATTATATTTATATTTATCTTTATTTTTATTTTTATTTTTATTTCTTTTATATATTTTAGGTATTTGTTACGTATTCTTGTCCTTAAAATAATAATAATTATTATCTATTTATTATAACAAATAATAATATAATAATACTATTCCAGGTTTCCTTTATTTTAACCCTATTACTAATTGTATTATTTTTATTTTTATTATTAACTATTATTATTATGAAAACTAAATTATTATAAATATTATTATTATAACTAGATTATTACTTTAGATTATTATAATAGGTTATTATCATTATATCTAAGTTATTATAATAACCTAGATATAAAAATAATAGTTAATAGGTTATCATTATTATTATATATAGGTTATTGTAATATTAACTATTAGTATATCTAGATTATTATTAATAGTATATCTAGATTATTATTAGAACTCTTAACTATTATTATTTCCATGTTAGTGTAATAACATAATAGTATTTTTTTTAGGTTTTTCTTTAATGTAACCTTAATACTATTACTAATTGCTCTATTATTATTATTATAATAACTACTTTATTATAAGTATTATTATTATTATTATAATTATTATAACCATATTATTAATTTAGAGTAGCTTAGATTATTATAATAAGTTATTTAGTTTTGATGATGATGATGATGATGATGATGATGATGATGATGATGATGATGATGATGATGATGATGATGATGATGATGATGATGATGATGATGATGATGATGATGATGATGATGATGATGATGATGATGATGATGATGATGATGATGATGATGNATTGCATTTAACTCTTGTTTCATTTATTTTTAAGTTTTTGTTGTAGCTATATTCGACACCCTTTGTTCTTACTAGCATTTCAAAGTATTCATAATCTAGTCCTTATCTTATCTCATCCTTATCTTTGTGTCCTGGAGATGGATCCTGTTGAATGATGATGATGATGATGATGATTGCATTTAACTCTTGTTTCATTTATTTTTAAGTTTTTGTTGTAGCTATATTCGACACCCTTTGTTCTTACTAGCATTTCAAAGTATTCATAATCTAGTCCTTATCTTATCTCATCCTTATCTGTGTCGTGGAGATGGATCCTGTTGTGGATCTCAAACTTGGACCAGTAGCAAACAATATTGTGGATCCTTTGTTTTTACTCCTAAGTACTCATAAGCTAGTCCTCATCTCATATCATCCTCATATTTATGTCCTCGAGATGGATCATGTCGTGGATCTAAAACTTGAACCCATAGCAAACAATATTATGGATATTCCGAAATAACCTGAATAAAAATCTCACCACAAAAATCTCAATCATCATAACCTACTTTGTTACAAAACCCTTTCTCACTGTATGGGTGGGTGTGTTGATGGTCAGAATTAACCATATTCAACACTGAAGAAATCATCCTCTCAAGGCCCGGTTAAACCATTTTACGAGCAAATCATCCTCTCAAGGCCTGGTTAAACCATTTTATGTTTGGTATGATGCTTTCGATCGAGTTATCCTTATGAAAAAATTTCTCCAAAGATTGGAGACTTGAAAAGAATAACTCATACAGATATACACAGGTAACAATTCTATTTAAAGTGGATGAAATAACAAAAGGTTCAAACTTTAAAGCTATTATATCTAATATTCTAATTATAACTACTATCCCGTGAATAACAATGTATGTGAAATCAAATAAATAAAAGTAATCAAAAGAGGTAGATCTTTGAAACTACTATGTTTATGTGTAAATGATAATGAATCGTCAACATATATCCACACACACATAAATAAATTTATGTATAACAATAATAATAAGTAATTAATCAATAGTAATCAATTACTAACATATAGCAACACAAACATAAAATGTAATGATTTTAGTAAATAATTGAGATTATGCATAAAAGTAAGAGTACCATATGTAGGTTCAAACATGAACCCAAGTGGTTAACACAAACATAAAATGTAATGATTTTAAATCCACACATACATAAATAAATTTATGTATAACAATAATAATAAGTAATTAATCAATAGTAATCAATTACTAACATATAGCAACACAAACATAAAATGTAATGATTTTAGTAAATAATTGAGATTATGCATAAGAGTAAGAGTACCATATGTAGGTTCAAACATGAACCCAAGTAGTTAACACAAACATAAAATGTAATAATTTTAATAAATAATTGAGATTATGCATAAGACTAACAATATCATATGTAAGTTCAAACATAAACCCAAGTGGTTCAGTGAATCTATATTAAGATAAAACTAAATAATAGTGTAGAGTTTTGAGTTTTCTCTTTTCCAAAATTCAGAACCCCCTAATAAGTCGAATCACACTCTCTTTAATAATCAAGAGTTATGATCATACACTAATCTTATCATCACTAAGGACAAACAATGACTCCTCAAAACTAGGAGGGAAATCGTACATAACACAACGATATGACTTTATATATCTATGAGGATCGTAACTAAGTTCTAACAAACTTTCAAAAATAAAACACTCTTGTTTTAAAAGATCTTGTATACCCAACAAGCTTACAACAAACTAACAACCAAAATGAACTTGCATAGGTCACTTCAAAAATCGCACAATAAGCAAGTTAAAAATCTTCCATTGAATATCTATAAATAAAAAATAAAACAAATTAATATGAATAACAAATTGTACATTAATGAGTAATATTTTTTATATATGAAGGAATGAATATGTTAACTCGCGAAGATCTTAGAACCATTGGACCTTCAACATCCATAGTCCTTTTCTTCAAGTCAGCAATTTGTTTTTCATATTGTTTAATCAAGGAACTAGTTTGGATCTTAAGTTGTTAGTTCTGGAGTTGTAGGTCAATAATATGAGGCTTGAGAATAGGAAACACCATACAATACTTCTATTACTAATACCAACCTCTCAAACATCTACCAGATTCATTTTCGTGTTGACAGTCACCAGGGGAATATACACGAGATGGGAAGTGATCATCAGACTTAACCTTGACATCAACAAACTGGCTGCAATAAGAGCTACGCCCAAAATATTTATCAGATTTGAGCTCATAACTCCTATTTTTATTTTCTAGTTCTTGTTCAGTATCAATATCGATAGGAATAACGGGACTAGGAAATTTCTTTGATCTATTCCTATTTACTCAAGATATACTTCGTGCTATCTTTTTGGATTTTAACCGATTTTGCTTGATAAGCTCCTTCGGATATTTTTCATGATCTATTGTTTTGACTGCAGGATTATATGAAAGGTTTTGGTTGACACGATGAATTGGTGAATTTAACTCTGGTACGCATATATCAGGCAATATAGGGTCGATACTTTCACTCAAAAGACCAGTTCTATCTCTTTTGGATGCATTGCGAGTAACCATGGGGGAAATCGGATTTGTTAACTCATTAATATCACACGAATCATCATATGGGATTAACCTATAAGGATCGACACAGGGTTTTGGTGTTCAAATTTTCTGAATTGATGAAGCCTCAGTCACATGCTTAACATCCTACATATCATCAATGCTCGAAGGGATTTTGTCCACATCCTTGACCTGAACTAGGGTTTTATCGAAATTATTCCTATGACGAAAGCATTCCCAAGAATATTCGATCTTTGATAGTATGAATTCAATGAGAGTTCGAATTAAGCCATAATGGAACAAGCTTCTGCCAGGATTCTTGAACCCTCGCTGATTAAATTTAGAGATTTTGTTCAAACTCCTATGCAAATAATAAGGAATATTAAGTTGATAGCCAAGGAAATCCATAAGAAGGAAGAAATGATAGATAAAATCCTTGTTAGAATTGCAAATGTGAAAAACACAATTCACATATGATAATTAATAATCACAAAGATAAGAAACACACACGTGGTTCACCTAAAAGTTGGGCTAAGTCTACCAAGCATAGGTATCAGTTGTTGTCTTATTATTCAGATCATGGAGATTACAGATGACTTGCAAGTTCTCTCATATCCTCACACTCTATGGTATGTGCCTCTACGGGCTTACATGAATTTATATACATTTACACAAGAAAATGATTATTAAATGCACTCCTATCCATATTCTAAATTGATCTATTTTAGTTGCAACCAACGTAGAATAATAGGATCCAAATTCATCCTTGGAGGATTTTGTTGTCACCAAATCCCAACAATCTCCACCTTGACAAAAATTAACTTGATACCTTGCTCCTTCCTTTCATCACCTTTTCTACAAGTCAAGAGAAGCCAAACACCATCTCATGATTCTACCATCTCATGAATCTAATCCTCTTTTTAAGATTCACTTCTATTGATTATTAAAACTAAACTACCTCTTTTATACCTTTGGTACATTCTCTTTGGTATTAGGTAGAAATTCCTCCTTTAGTGTATCTTCAAGGATGTCAGGGGTAACACTCTTGCTCGACTTTGGCCCATATGGCCTCGCTCATGACACAAATCAGGCCCACATGGTGCTCTTTGTGGGAACTAGCATGACACCCTCTTATATCCAACTATCCTTAGTGTAACTCATTTACTAGCCACATGGCCTAGCTTTATTGATCCATTAAGTTAGAATTTGTACGATATCCATTACAATCATATTAGATTATCTTTAAGAATTTTTAACACCGTGGGTTTTATTTATATGTGTGAAGGACACTATCAATAGTTCCATTTCTCACACACCATTTGCGGTTCCCCATTAGGTATATTATCTACACTAGAATTTAAGTATAGGCATGCCTCCCACTAGAATTTCATTTCATATTTTTCCACCCTTTTAATTCTCCATAAGATGCACCCCATCTTGGTAAGTGGCTTAGCCCAACCACCTTTACATTCTCCCTTGCTCGGGGATAGCCCTAGTTTAGTAACAATTGTTGCATTTTAGCACCCATGTTGCCATATCCTCTTTAGGATGGGGAGTCCTTATAGTCTACAACCCACAGTTAAGCCTCATACATATTGACTCATCATGTTGATGACCTTACCCTTTAGACTCCCATACTACCACGGTTAAGCCTCATACATATTGACTCATCATGTTGATGACCTTACCCTCTAAACTCCCATACTATTGGTTAGTATAACATCTATTTAATTATTTCATATCATAATGCCTCTACTTAATCCATATTGTTACATTTCTTTATTTTTATGCCTCCATCCACAAACTCCCAAGGATATTATCACTTATGTCCCTACCTCTAATTCGTCCCATTTATAGTTTTTAGCTCCATCATTACATCCATCTAGTTTCTCAATAGGACATTAACACCTCATGTACTCCTACTATATTTTCCATTTGTTCCCCAAAGCATTATGTTGGGATATTATGTCTCTTCAAACAATTATTATATTATTTGATAGGATCCTTGTTCCCTCATCGTTATTTTTTAAACCCCTTGACACCCTTTTTGAAACACTAGTAGGGTCTTGTTCTTTCTTGGAACCTATTAGTTACTAGCATTTCTTTGTTTTCCTTGTTTAGAACATCTGCCATGAGTGACCCTTGTGTCTTATGAATTTTATTTATTTTGTATTTAGGTATACTATAGTTTATCCTTCCTCATATATATGAGGATGGAGGTGGGGGGTAATATTAGAGAAAACATATATTTGTTTTCTCTAAAATCAGGTTTTTTCTATTATCCCCTCCACCTCCACCCTCAAGGGTGAGGGGTGATATTAGAGAGGGTGGGGATTAATATTAGAGAAAACATATTTTTTTTCTCTAAAGTTAAGGTTCATTTATTATTCCCCTCATCCCCAAACCTCATATATGAGGGTGAGAGGTAATATTAGAGAAAACATATATATCTTTTCTCTAAAAAAAAATTTTTATTATTATTCCCCGCACCCCCAAGCCTCATGATATTAGAGAAAACATATATTTTTTTCTCTATAATTTTTTTTTTTTTATCTTTCCCCCCACCCCAACTCTCATATATGAGGGTTGCAGATGGAGGGAATAATATGAGGGTTGGGGGTCACGGGAATAATAGATAAAACTCCCATTAGTGTCAATCTATACTATTTAGATTTGTTAAGCTTTAAACTCCAAATTTTCCCCATTTCATTGATTTGTCATTGAGTAGCCTCTTCCCTAATAATTGACCATTCCTCGTGCAATTCTTTTGGTCCCTTTTATGCTGGAATTTCATGTTATGATTTTAACAAGAAAAGTCATGAGTCCATATCATTTTTCCTTCTCATTAAATCTGTGTGACCATCACTATTAGTTATCCTATGCTTTTTAGCTTATGATATTTTTCAAGGATTCCCTTATCCACTAAATCTAGTAGCCTTCCCTATAGAATTTAACACCTATATTTTATGGATTTTGTGGAGAGGATAGAGTACCTTAATTCAATTTTCCCCATTAGTATCTTACCTCAAACCAAGAAGAAAAAGTTCTCATTACTCCTTAACATGGTTTCTTCACACATGCTCAATTTTAGTTCATTATTGCACCTTCAAGATTCATGCACTCTATGGTTTAGTGGTCGAGTTGATTCTATCAAATTCTTAGAAATGTGTGAGTTGTATCATCTTTCAGAAAGGATTTACCCTTCAAATAGCTCCCGACATGTTCGAGCAACAACATTTGTTTATAAAGATATAAATTTAATTATCATACTTTGAATGTTGGTCCTTGTGGGTTTCTCTTATACGTAGGTACTAGTGGACCTTCCGATCGACACCAACATCTTGATTCTATGGGTTAGTATTTCTACATTGTGTACCTTCATCGCAATTTCCTCATTGATGGATTACTTTAGACCAAGCTCATAAAGTCCTTATTTCTCTTGGAATTTGGAATTTGCAGTTTCTAATCTACTTGGCTCAATCACATTCTCACACCATTGATATCCATACATGTTTTGTACTTATTTAACCTTATCTTTAGTTCCATGCATTTACCACACTCTATCTATCAGTTACTAAATCCACCTGGCCCCTTCCTATTTAGCTCCTCCAGTTGTTTATCCCTCCCACAAGGGGTATCAACTACTATATATTCAAATTAGTTGAGTATCCACTATGATTAAATGTTTATCTTGACCTCTTGATTCTAGGTTTGTATATGGGATTGTTGATAATTATTCTATTATGATCTAGGAGATCTTCACCAAATTAGATCTTGTATTATTTTGTGACCATATTTTGTCTCATTAGCTTCGCCCATTTTTTTCATGGTCCCTCATTGTATCAATATTTCGATATATCTCAACGTTCATGGGCATCCCCACATTGTCCATGCTTAGATATTGTACACACTTTACCTCTTTGGTTTTTTATTAACAAGTGGTTCTCCTTCACCCTTGCATAGGTTTTCCTCCTTCTTTGGACACTCCATTCCCTTCTTGGTCCATAGTGTGCTTGGATAATGAAACTATAATGTATTTTGGTGATATAAATTACTCCTAATCTCATATATCAGGGGTCAATCTATTATCACCTTGAAATAGCTCACTTGTGCCATTGTCAATAGTTATACATCAATACGTCATTTTGACATGCATAACCCTCATCCTCAACTCCATTACACCATCATATGATCTAAAAATTGATATAAATATCCTAGTCAACCTTATAAGTTTACCAAACTTGGATAGAAGAGATATCTTTCCATCAAGTGTGTGCAGAGAATGTAGATACAAGATAAAAACAAATACACTACCCCTAAAAGTCATTATTTTGATTTGTTTTTTGGCCCCATCAATGCACCCAAGATGTTGTCATGGGATGTTAGTTACAAGTGGACCATGTAAAACCCTAATTACTATTTTCAACCTTTGATCTAGTCCTCTTTAACCACCATAAAAAAGATTATGTAAAGAGGGTTATCCATCATCCAACTTTATATAAATCCCTTGAGGTCACTTATACATATCAACCCATCTAAGTAAGGTTATGGTATTAGAATGCCATTAGAACCTTCAAACCTAACTCATTCTCTTGATTCCACATTATAGTATATTTTCCTTTTTTGTTAACTAGGGTTGGAGTTGGAGCACATCGAGGAAGCAAAGGACCCATCCCAAGTAGGGAATTTAGAGCTCATCTTCCTTCATTAAGCTTCTTCATTAGGTCTTGTTTACTTTTCCATTCTATTGGGTCAATGATAAGTTTCACATTATTTATTTCCATGTTCATGTCAAGTAGGATTTCTTTTATGTATTTGGAATTTCACTTCTTGCATGGAATAGGATCTAATTGATCCGGATTATTTTCGGCACAAAATGAGAGCAGAGATATAATAAACAAATGCACAGAGATATTGCAGATATTCAATAATATAACATAAATGTATCAGAGATGCAACCATAAACACAGATATACAGTAATAAATGATTTCTATTAGTGAAAGAAATGCATAGCGACTATAAAATACAGAGTGAAAGACTCGCTAGAATGGTGGTAGCTTATCTCTAAGAAGAAATGTACGGCTACTCGCATTCGCAAGAAGATGGTTACCATGAGGCTCTGAAGGCCTTTTTTACAATAAACGGGAATTCTAAAAACCATGGACATCCAAAAACATCACCCTAGGAGATGAAGCACCAAAATTCATGTGGGCCCCGTTTGGGTAAGTTAGTACATTAACTTACCGGGGTCGTAACTTTTGCATATGATCTCCATTTTAGGTGTATGATAGCTCGTTGGAAAGGTATCATCGAGGAGATTAATTTTGTGGGTTCAATTATTCCTTTAGATATTATTGAGAACCTCGATCTCAAAAAACCTTCATTTGGGCCCTCAAAATGGCCCCAGAAGTTAAAAACTGCTAAAAATAGTAAATTGTCAAATTTGTCATAAAACTGTTTTGAGTTAGTCAGAAAAGGTGGGTGGTCACCGATATCCACTTGGATAAATCCTCCCTCCTTAGGAAGAAATGGTCTTCATTGCGTTGAGTTCCCAAGGGAGAGGGAAAAGCATTTGTTGTATATGCATCTTGGTGAGATGTTTGCCTTGCTGGAGAGGTCACACTGCTTAGTTTGTGGAAGTCTATCATGAGCCTGTTGAGGCTGAGGCTGTTCAACAAGTCGGGATACATGAGAGGACGTTGTGCAGAAGGAATCTTTGCATTTTGTTGCAGCCTTGTCGACCTGCTTCTGTAGGATAGAAGGTGCTTGGGGCGAGGCTGTAGTGGTTGTAGTGTCCTTCTGTTCTCCTTTTGAACAGATTATGAAGAAGCTAAATTTTGCAGTATGAGATACTACTTTAAGAAACTTTTTAGGTGGAACATTAGTGGGAACTACCTCTGGTATTCTGTAGAGATGACCCTCCAAAGTGACAATGACACTATGAGGTCGAGACTCATAAATAGCATGGAACTTCCACATATATCGTTGGCCCAAGAGAACATCATAGACATCCAGTGGGGAAACATCACATAATACCTCATCCTTGAAGGGTTGGATGCCAAATGACAATCGACACTACTGGCTGACACAACGATCCCGTCCTTGGTGAAGCCACCTGATGTTGTATGGCTGCGGATGTGGTGTTGTCTACAATCCCAACTGTTTGACAACCTCTGCTGAGATGAGGTTCCTATGGCTTCCGCTATCAACAATAAAATGCAGCAGGGTCCCCTTCACCCACATCTGTGAATGAAAAAGGCGCTCCCCTTCTTCAGGATCTGTTGGTTCTTTTGGTTGAATTGTTGCGGTTGTGACAATAGAAGTGGGGTTTGCATCAATGATATGTCCTTCACTAGTATTTTTAGAATCGAATTCTGAATCAAGGTTCAACTCCTTGTCTTTAATCTCAACAACCAATGACTATTTTGAGCGACATTCATCGGTGTTATGCCAGGGGATTTTGTGAAAATCACACCATTTTCTGGTGTCCTTCTTTGTCTTCCTGTGACCCTTCTTTTCCTATGTCTTGGACTAGTTTTCAGGAGATTGTTTGTTAGGGTTGTCTTTGTCATACTTTGGTTGTTGTGGATTTGCAGACATGAACTCCCGTTTGTTCTGGTGCTTAAATTTCTGCTCGATTTTAACAGCATATCGATAGGTAGCACTGAGTGATGAGATGTCCATAAAATCCATTTCAGTTTGCATGTATCTGTGCAGAGCCCCACGGTATTTCAGAACCAAATGCCGTTCGGAGTCTTGGATACCCAGCTTGGTGCGCAAGGTATGGAAGGTATTGGTGAACTCCAGAACTTCTTGGCTCCTCTCTTTCCGTAGTGCGGTCCATCTCATGTACTAGTCCTCATAGTTACCAATTGGGTAATATTGTTCCTTTACCGCATCCACAAAAAAATCCCAAGTGGGATCGGCCCGATATATTTCAGACTCCTCTGTGGAAATATGCTCCCAATAAGTTTCCCACGAATGTTTGACATGGGGGAGAGATTTAAGGAGTGCGAAGGTGATCTTTTCCTTGTCGGAAAATTTGTGAACAGAGAAATAACCTTCTAGAATATTTAACCATTTGTCTAGGGCTTCAGCATCTATCTGTCCTTTAAATAGAGGAATATCAAAGTTAACTTGTACCTTGAAAGGCGAGGTGCCTCCAAAGGGTCTGCTTGACGAAGATGCGCATGTTGCTATCGGCAGGCGTTAAAGGATGTGGGAAAAATTCTCCATCATTTCGTCCCTCTGTTGCATGAGAGATTGCTAAAGCAACAGACTGATAGAATCGTTTGTTTCGTTGTTTTTCTTTTTCTTCCGCCATTGAGGGTTTCTTGGGTGTGCAAGAGCGATTGTCCTCAAGAGAGACAAGATCGAGACCCAACTTGCTATACTCGGACCTTGTCGGGGACATGCACTAAAAAAATGATCAAGAATAGCCTTCTTTGATACCATTGATCCAGATTATGTTTGGTACGAAATGAGAGTGGAGATATAATAAAGAAACGCACAAAGATATCACAAATATTCAATAATATAACAGAAATGAATAAGAGATGCAACCATAAACACAGATATATAGTAACACACGATTTCTATTAATGAAAGAAATGTATAGAGACTGTAAAATACATAGTGAAAGACTCACTAGAATGGTGGCAGCTTATCTTTGAGAAGAGATGTGACGGCTACTCGCATTCGCAAGAAGATGGTTACCATGAGGCTCTGAAGGCCTTTTTTATAATAAACGGGAATTCCAAAAAACATAGACATCCAAAAACCTAACCCTAGGAGATGAAGCGCCAAAAGTCATGTGGGCCCTGTTTGGGTAAGTTAGTACATTAACTTCCTAGGGTCGTAACTTTTGCATACGATCTCTATTTTAGGCGTATGATAGCTCGTTCGAAAGGTATCATCGAGGAGATTCATTTTGGAGGCTCAGTCATGCCTTTGGCTATCATTGAGAACCTTGATCTCGAAAAACCTTCATTTGGGCCCTCAAAATGGCCCCAGAAGTTAAAAACTGCTAAAAATAGTAAATTGCCAAATTTGCCAGAAAACTGTTTTGAGCCAGTCGGAAAAGGTGGGTGGCCACCAATATCCACCTGGATCACTAATGAATGTGATAATATCCAGGGCTTTGCCTCCAGAGTCTTTAACCACTAATATATCTCTTGATCCATAACCATTAAGTTAAAGGGTGGTTTTTGCTGACCATTGTGACAAACACCCACTACAAAAAAATTCCTTCCACCATGTGTCTTTGTATGTCATGGTCAAATCCTCACTTTCCATCAGTACCAAATTGATGGGAAAATGCACACAACATTCTGATATGGAGAGTTGCGAGATATGTTGATCCATGTAGTGCCTAAGAAACTTTATTTAAATTGTTGCATATGTGACAGATTCCTCTATTGCATAGAGGATTCTAAGCATCAAAAAATGAAGTGGAATAAGAACATATAAGAAGAATGAATACATCATTATGGATATTGAAGTGTCTAGACTAGTCTTATATGAATCCACCTATTTCAAACCTCCCTACACCTAATCAATAGCTAATTCAAAACTCGTATCCACCTATTACAAGCCCCCTCTACTCCTAATCAATACCTAATTCAAAACCCTTATACCTCCCCCACCCACCTAATTCTAAATCCCCTTAATAACGATTATTTTTTAATATCTTAAAAATATCCCTTTACTCCTATATATTACACAACATATTATTTTTGTTTTAGAATTTTAAACCCCTGAGTATCAATTCACATAGTATAATATTACCTAACTATTGAACCCTCCATGGAACCAAGGAATAATATGACCAACTTGTTTTTCACATCCATCACTTATGAATTATCGTTGTATAAAGATCAAATATAAATGTATCGTGCAATCATTATGTCACAAGGTATCCATCTAATCTATGAAGACTTTTCCTTGCTTTCCTCTTTAAAATGTGAACCTAGATTTTGCATCAAACCATCTCCAATACCACTTTCTTTTGTGCTTTTGTTGTTTTGAGAGGGATGTTGCTAGATGGTATCATACAATAATATGATTTTGTGTTTTTTTTGTTTCCAAAAAGATTTTGATGTATGCAAGACACTAGAATTCCTATCAAAATATTTTCTTCGCAACACCTATTCATCGCCATGGAGATATATATAAAGTTGTTTTTCTTTTATAATTGAAAAACTAACTTATATGATGTAGGGGTTGTACATAAATTTTCTCATCCTTTCATTCTCCTCAAATTGTCTTAGTGGATTTTTTTTTACAGACATTTAAACCACATGCCACAATGATGATGAATTTATTGTCATGGTTGTTTAATTCTTAAAAATTGCATCCCTCAACCCTTGTAAGAAGATTGATTCAATGTAGGATTCAATACACAAAGAAATGTTTATTTCATACATCTATGTCAATTTGGGATTCATGCGTCAATTGTGAGCAACAAAGATCCTTATTTCATCTCCAACTTATAGAAGTCCCTTTGGGGATACTTGACCTCAATCTTGATATGTTTACAAATTTTCGTCTTAAAATAAATGGTCCAATACAGATTGTGAATTGTGTTCTTGTGCATTTTCTTCACATGTATAATAATGGTGTGACTTTATTCACAAGGAATGAAAATTTGGTTTTCATATAGTATAAATATAAACTCAGTTAGAATATCATGACACAACCTATCCTTTTTGAAGATTTCTTTGGATTTAAACTAGCCATTATAATGGGAATCACCTATCTAGTCCCTCTAGTTCTAGTAACTTATTACTTTGCAAAAAAAACTTGGAAAAAAACAATGCATTTCATTGAATAAATATAGAATGTTCAGTGACATGTTCAACACATTATATGGTAAAACACAAAGAAGTATAGACAATGCCACGATAATCATTACTATGTGATCTGAAAATGATGAAGACTTGTATTCTTGAAAATATTTGCAAGTTTTAATTCAAGTGTTCTTATGCAAATGGATCAATTTTGCAAACACAACTTTTATAGAAATAACACATTCAAGATGCATATAAACAGTAGCAAATAATAGCGAGCAGAAAACACATAACACAACAAATGATAAAGGAGTTCACCCCTCTCTTGGGCTACATCTCGTGGTCTAGCTTCCAATGGATATTTTGTATTATTTTATCAAAGTGCTCAAATATGTTCTTTACAATGCTCAAAATTCCAAATAGATGGCTCCAATGGCTTCAGAATGTCCAAAAACCCCTAGCTAGGATTTTTCGACACCTCGTTTGGCCAAAAATTGAAGAAGATAGGCTTCCTTGAAGTTCCCCTTCAAACTTGCTGTCTCTAGATCGCCAAAATGCACCTATGTCTCCTCAAACTAGCCCCAATGCGCATATTTGTGTGAAAATCTAGCACCGGGCGCAACCTCACAACGGTGCAAACTGTAGGATGGTTACGCGCCTAGCCCCTAACCGCCTAAGACTGTGGTGATGTGGGTCATAGGATCGAACGCTCATACGAAAAGGGATACATTTTAAAACATATGGTAAATGGTTTGGAACGTGCGCCGCGCCAGTGGTTACATTGCAACGTATATGACTAGGGGTCGGGGCTAAGCCCTAGCCCGAACCGCCCCTATATCAAAACTATATCAATTCAAATAAATTCTTTCACATATATATAATAAGAAACACATGGTGGCGCACCGGTTGGGCAGCCCTTCCCAAGGCTCTTCCCCTGCCGAGAGGTCACGGGGTCGAGTCTTGCCAACTACATATGTTTTAGACCATAGCTAAGGTGACACATGGCGGCCATTGATTGGGCCACGTGTCATCATTCCATTCGCCACCAATGCCACGTGTCAAGAAACGGTTCGTTGTCCAACTGCCAACCAACACGTGCCACGTGTCGTATGACCCTACCAACTTAGCCCTACCACGTGTCATACGGTCCTGCCGCATCCGTACAGACTGTATGGACTGTACAGTCAACACATTTTCTTTTTGCTTGTTTGCTAATTTGAATAGAACGCGATATCTCTCTCATCCGACATTTGTTTGAACCCAAACGAGTTGCATTGGGTTCGTGATGACAAGGCCTACGGTCTCGTTCGATTTGAAGCGATTCCAAGCACTTTAAATTTTGAGCAAAATTTGATCCCCTAGATCACTATGCCATACATAACTTTTGAGTTGGTGACAAGGGTTGGCTTACCACCCATCACAAAAGGTTTAATGGTCCACTTTGTAAGCTCAAGGCACTATGATTCCGTCCATACACCATCATGGAGGAGTGTGCTTATAATATTTCAAGATTGATCTACCACCATGCCTTGGGTTACATAAAATATTTAATATTGAACTCCTATGGCCTTACACTCCCTAGTTCTTTGGTAGACCTACCTAGAATTTGATTTCATGCATCAACTTTATCTAATGAGTTTGTAGACAATGTAAGGTCTCTCCAAACATAGCCTTATAAAACATAATTTAAGTATAGAAATGTTATCCTAAATTCTTTACAATTCATTATTCACCATATAACAACTCACTCTTCTGCACAATTTAAAATTTAGCAGCATGATAATGAATAACATATTCAGCATAAAAAAAAAATGAACAATATAACAATTATTAATACAACATAATAATGATGATAAATACCTCAAACTGATGTTGTTCTGAAACTCTGCCCCCAAGCTAAAGCTTTACTCAAAACTGACTAACCTCCTAGCCAGCTAGGAACAACCTATCCGACTCCCTAGCTCCAGGATTCCTTACGGTTTCCTGGCCCCCGAGCCCAAAATTACCAGCAACAGGTGCCCCCTGTGAAAGTCCTCAAGTCTGTAAGCACATAAACAAATACACATTGTGCACTCCTCCCTTCTCCTTCCTCCAATCTCCAAAAAAAATATTACCCCCAAACAAGAGAAGACCCCCTTCTCGAGTGTTCCCCCTTGTCTTATCCTCCTTTCCTCATTATTCACAGCCTTACCCCCCCATTAAGTCTCAGCCACCTTATCCCCCCTCCATAAATGGGTCCAACGACCAATACAATTTTATTATTAACTAACTCTTCATAATACAAATTAATAATTCATTAAACTAATATTAATTAAACAAATATTTAATCATGATAATTAATTAATTAATTAATTAAACTAATATTAATTAAACAAATATTTAATCATGATAATTAATTAATTAATTAAAGTTGTTACAGACAAGATTATAAGATAAGGTAACTAGAATTTGATTTCATGCATCAACTTTATCTAATGTGTTTGTAGACAAGATTATGAGATATACTTACTCTGTGAGTACAAAACTCATCATGATTTTAAGGCATGCCAGTTTACTTTCACAAGCCAAAGTTTGTGGAAAATCTAATGAGATATACTTCTTATATGATTACAAAACTCACCATGATTTTTAAAGCATGCCAATTTTACATTCTTACATTTTAGCCATTTATTTCACCCATCTAAACATTTCTTATTGGTTTGGAAAATTTTGATGCAATTGAGTCTATTTGATTCTATTTCTATATGACTATATAAAGTTATAAATACTTTATATGACTATCAAACTCCAAAATTTAACAAACCTCTTATAAGTTGAATAAGAACTTGTAGCTAAGGTCTTGTTACTAACCCTAGCCATGTTTAGTGGTTAATGGAAGTTCTACACACCTTCTATGAATATATCCATATGGTCCTTGGTATGAGCATTGCATTACCTTATTAGGGCTATGGCATATGTATACATTGGAAGTTCACTCCAGCGTAAATAATGCATGGTGAACCTTCTATGAATATATCCTTAGGGTCCTTGGTATGAGCATTGCATTACCTTATTAGGGTTATGGCCTATGTATACATTGGAAGTTCACTTCATTGTAAATAATGCATGGTTATTCAATATTAGTAGGTGTAGAGGCCAAAAATCCAGACTTTGTCTTTTAAGAAAAAGAAACATTTATAAATACCATAAATGAGTAATTCTTCAGCCAAAATTATGATTTAATCACAAAATTTCAATTTATGGAAGAGATTTATCTTACAAATACACCACAAAACATGGGACATCATGCCCTTTCTCCCACTTGGATACCAATAACATATTTCAATAAATCCAAATTTATGCAAAATGAAAGAACTCTCATATATATATATATATATATATATGACTGAAGTTGCTCGCAGTGGGTAGGTAGGTGGGCTTCTGTTCTATGTTTGATTTTGTGGATTCTAAGTGGGTAGGTAAATTGGCTTCTGTCTTTTATTTGATCTTGTGGATTCTATGTGGTTTACGAACATGCCACTTAATTGTTTTTTAACATTATTCTGAAGTACGTTGGAAAAGACTGGTCAATCTCTTCAGTGTAAAATATCTTTTATATATATATATATATATATATAGAATTATTGTATGCATATGACCGGATAAATGTGATTCAATAATTCCGAACAAAGGCGTAAAATTAAATGAAACCACAGAACAGTGATTTAAAACCAAATATATTACAGAATAGCGTTGTTATTTGACTTAGAGAATCAGAAAACGTCTGACTTCATGCTTTGTTTAAGACTTATTTTCATTATCATGGTAATTTCATTTTGGATTTTTGAATTAAATAGAAGTAATAACACTGGGATTTTTGTTAGATATACAGTTCTGGAATGCTTTGAATCGCACTATTTTTAGCGCTTAAAAAAAATAAGACCCAGATTTTGTTAACATGCAATGCTGGAATGCTGTGAATCGCACAATTTATGGTTCTGTTTGTCTGTCTCATGAACACACCAAACTCATGTCTCTCTTAATGTCAGATGTTAGCCAGCCAGGTTGATACCATACGAACTCTCAACCACACTGTCAGCAACGTACAATCTTTTA
>JASDQU010735476.1:9120-19425 GCA_032191745.1 Picea mariana
TTCCTCTTGGATTTTTATCCCTCCCTTTACATTTGGAAGCTGTAGCTACCTTTGGAAGTCATTACTTCCCTTGAACAAAAACTATTGATTATTTCTCATATATTGTGCATGGTGTATTGTGGTGTATTGGTGTAACTCTTATACCATTGTTCATTTCTCATTGGATATAATTAAAAGGTTAAATTATAAGTTGAAAAAGGTTTTAAATTGTACTTGATACTAATTCACCCCCCTTTTAGTATCAACACTTCTGGGTATGAAAATTTATTTTATGTAGTTCTCTGATATTTCTTCTCTACAATGCCACAGGTCTGATCAAAATTGGATGTGCCAAGTGGAATTTACGGTAACTTCCCCACAACTTGACGATTTTTGGCCTTTCCAGGAGATCTCACTTGTATAGCGTGCCCCTCACAAAATAATTGATATAAAATTCTGAAAATCGCACCAGAAATACTACAAACTGTCCACAATCCAATGAAATCAGTCCCACTCAATTTGGATACTCTAGGAAGAAGTTATGATTGTTTTACCTAGAACACCTTCTTGAGACTAATCAGATACCCTATCTTACACAGGGTGTATCTACAAATTTAAGATCATCCAGAAGCTGAAATTTTTACCACAAATACATTACTTATTTCCGTAAATAGCCTCCAGATTTCAGGGTCTGAAACTTTACATAAATGTTTTTATAGCGAAAATTCCGCAATGACTCAGTTCAGGATGATTCCAAAACCCTATCTTGTATAGGTTGTATCTCCGCAATTATAAAGACTTAGGAGCTGAATTTTGAACCCAAGGTACCTTGATCCATCTACTAAATAGCCTCCAAGCCATTCCTTTTGAAACATTGTAGAAAAATAGTTATAGTAAAACTTCCAAGGTGTATCAGATGTAGCAGCGAAACCCCAAGACCTTGAGCTCTGATACCATATGTTAAGAACCAAATATCAATATAGCATAGATAAACCTCAAAAAAAGTACTCAATGCCTTGAAAAAGAGATAATTTCAGATAATAATCCTCTTCGAGGGGGCAACCTCCTTTTACCCCACTTAAATGTTCAAGTACAAGATGATTCCAAATGAAAATGTCTCCTTGGTATATATAGGATACTAGGAGGTATACTTATGAATAATGGCCTAAAGTCGACATAAATAAAATAACATTACTAATATAATATGCCCCAATTAAGGGGTAATGAGCCAATATTAGGGCTTAACAATCTTAAAATTGAATGATCATCACTACTCATAAAAGTCACAACAACCAACAGTTGAGATCCAACACCAACTTCCATCTATAGGAATTCAATACTAAACATGATGGAAATGCACCTTCACAAGGCACACACTAGTGATGAGAATGTTGCAGAGTCTTTGCACTATTCTTAAGTTACAATTACTTCAAGTTGTGCCAATGATATATCACCTTTGTTTGAACATTCTTATGATCTGGGTTTAAACATGACTCTCTGTTTGTTGGAAAATAAATTAAAAATGTAAATATGTCATGCAAAGTCAAAGGGTCATTCTACTTCAAGTGTATCCATTCTTTGTTATATATCAATAAAACAAAAAGGTGTCTAAATTTAATCAATCAATTGAGGAAAAAAACAATCAACCAATCAAGAATGCAAATTTCTAGTTGAGAAGGAGATCTCAATAAAACCCAAATGCATCTAAAGTTGACCAATCAAAGTTGAGACTGCAGATTCAAAGTTCAGGAGGAGAGATCAATAAAACCCAAATGAGTTATAGTAGAGAATGGTTAGCACCTTTTTCTATGTGGTTCTTGAGTCCTCTTAGGTTATTTTCCCCATTATTATTTTATTTGATACTGTATAAAAATATGATCCCCTTAAGAAGAGGTATTAGCAAAGGTGAGCCATTGCATGCAGGTATTGGTAAAGGAGAGCCATGGAATAGAGCAACCAATTCAACATTGTGACAATTGAAATTAAAATTAAAAAATTTAGGTGTGGCTCATATTGAAACAAAAAATTAGTTAATAAAATTTAATCAAATATTGAAATGACTTGGGTAATAGTCGATCATGGAGATGAGAACTACGAAGAACTGTTTAGAGGTAGATATGCTTGTAAATAAATAAGCTCATTGACAAGCACTACTCTAGTTTTTGAAAAACTAATTGATGGTTTTTATAGAATTCGTTTGCATTCAGAGAAGAGCAATGAAGAATTAGTTGTTGGATTGGATGACTCCATGCCAAAAGGATAGAAGGCACATATCTACAGTTCTTGATGCCTCATAGGGAAGCATATTACCCAAGTATAATATTAATTTTATCACTCCAAAAAACTTTCCCAAAACCTGGTCACACCTCCAACTTCTCAAAATTTTGACTTGCTCTCTGCAACCTCAAGTTATTCTCAATCTAGATACACATCATCGTTTCATTGACTCCCTTATTCAAGAGTAAAATAGCTTGGTTTTTCTTCACACTAGTACTACCAATCAACCAAGCCTTGCTAAAATTATTCATGTCAATTGCATTGGTAATGAAGGACGCGTGGAAAGTGGTAGCCATGGCTTCGACACCAAACACCAATGTTTTGACACCATTCTTTTTATTTTCCTATGGATGGAGGCTATAAAGGTTTACCGCCATGATTTATTTGTTCTCTCAGTCTAGGTTTATGTTGACGATGCCACAAATGCTCAAAGTCAACATTTAATTCAATTGTATCCTATGAAGATATTATGGTGCTCTAGATTCAACAAATGAACAGAGGTCCAAAGAAATGAAAATTCTCAAACACTAAAGGATGTTCATGAGGATGTGTGATTTGCCTCAAATGTGGTGGTTTTTGTGATGTTTCTTCTTGCATTTCTTGGATTTTTTATTTTTTAAGCTGGACTAAAGACTTTGGTTTACATTTTGGTTCTTTGTGCATTGTTTCTTGTGGTAGGAACATTCATTACAGTATATACAAAGAAACAAGATGAATCACTTGAAGAACTAGGTCACAATGAAGTAATGCTAAATTCTTTGGATTCTCCCTGGCTAACAAAAACTATGCATGGAATCTCTAAAGCTTATTTCGAGAGGAGTCAAGTACATTCAAGAAATAAAATTTTGTCGTTGGAATATCAACAAGGTTTCCACCTTTGCAATAAATGTTTCAAAGAATCCAGAGACCTAGAAAGAATTTCCTCTACTTCATAATGAAGATGATCTGGGTGATTTCAATCTGTCTAATATTCATAAAAATCATGCTTTGGCTATTGAACATATAGCTTCAAGATTGGCTACCCTAAGGATTGAAATTTTCCCAAGTTATATGAGTGAAGGGATACATCAGCATGGGAAAAAGTGTCTGACATTATTTGGAAAGAGCTATGGAACAAGTGTCTCACCTTGGATTGTCACTCTAAAGGCCTTAGAACCTTTCAGATCCACCTCCCCTTGACTGTTAGAAAATGTTCTCCTAGATCATGTAACACTAAAAGTTTTGTAGAGTAAACCTCTAATAGTTCTCCTAAACTGTACGAGATTTTTAAAGAAATCAACCTTGTACAACCTTTTACTCTATTCAATGAAAACAGTTCTTCATTTCAGTAGTTATAGGCTTTAACCTTATAATAAGGTAAAATTAACCATGCACATACCCCAATAACATAGCCTTTAACCTTATAAAGTAAAAATAAGGCATTCCATTGTTTAAATGATTTGGGTTGTTGATATAAATAATATTAAATAATGTATATATAAAGAGAAAAAAGTAATTAATGTATATATATAATCTTGAGCAACTAGAATTATAATGTATGTATACTATATAACTTCATAAATAATTAATATATTATTAATGTATTAGATTAGTTATGTAAATTATATAATTAAAAATTTGTATGTATAATTTTTTATATAAGTTTTATTTTTAAAAATTATAATTTTTTTTTTATATTTGTACCTGTGTTTCCCCACCATATCCAAATCCTGGTTTTTCAAAAATATGACAAATCTGGATCCGTATCCATATATAAATCCTGGTAACTTAGGTTATAACAATGGTGATATACTACAACCTCAACATGAAAGGGAGATTCTGGAAAAGGTTCTCATTCACCATCCAGGAACTAAAGGAAAGATGGGATGTGGTGTTGATTTCATTACAGAAGATGGGATGTGGTGTTGATTTCATTACAAAATATGGTATTCATCAATCTCTTGCAGACCTTGTTCCTCTCTAATTTTTGTATTTTCCCTCTTAATTTTTGTAAATCTTTCTTCTTGTTTATTGTTGAAATCTTTCAGGCAAATTCACTCATTTACACAATCTCATAAAGCCAATCTCTACTAGTTGAGTGACGTGCACCTGCTTATGTTCTCATTGAGTGTTAAGACATATGTTTTCCTTTAAATTTCTTCTGCATCTTCCATCAAATCAATATTATGTGCCTTCAATGTGGGATAAAGATGGGCCAATGGTAAAAGGCCCTGGTCTGAGGATTTGAATGTAATGGCTTGTTTTTGTCTTATTCTCCCATCTCATTTAATATATCAATCATAGAAATCTGGAAATTAAAGATTATAGATTAATGTTGCTACTAGCAGTGACAATGGGAAGTCAAAACTAAAATTATTCAAGAGTTACCCTCTTTCCCAAGAGCCAATTTGAGGCCTAAAATGGGGGAGGCTTTTCAAAGCCTCCATGGATTGCCTTGGCACTGTTCCACAGCCAGGAATAGCTTGAGGAACAACACAATGCAAGTTTTCTATTTGAATATTTTTTTTTACTACTATGTAAACACCTCCTAACATAGTCTTACACTCATTTCTCTTGGAATTCTATTGAAATGTTATGGAACTTCCAATTCAACTACCAAAAATG
This sequence comes from Picea mariana, assembly GCA_032191745.1. Taxonomy (NCBI): domain Eukaryota; kingdom Viridiplantae; phylum Streptophyta; class Pinopsida; order Pinales; family Pinaceae; genus Picea; species Picea mariana. Next base: position 13,981 of record JASDQU010735476.1, read on the forward strand.
TCATGCATCGACCCCACATAGTGAGCACTAGTGAATGAGGCCAATGTTGAAATTTCTTCAATATGTGCATGTATGCATCAAAATTTGACATGGTTAGACTAGACACATGCCTTGATGGTATGGGAGGGTTTCAATACTCAAGGAGGTATGATCATGTCATACATAAACATTTTGAAAAAAATTCAATGTTGGCCCCATTCACAGGTCATCATTGTTCATCATGTACTCTATCCCTAGTACAATGTCTTTTAATAGTTGTTTCTTTTAAAATTCGACCAATCAAAAAATAAAAATGAAACTAAGATGAGATGAGACGATATACAGAGTGGGTCTGTGAGTGATCTTTGAGTATAAGGGAAAATATCTCTTCCATGTCATACACAACACAAGGGAAAATGTTTCCTTTCTCTACTCAACAATCCCTCAAGCATCTCCTTCCATTTCAGTGCCATCAGTGGTCATATCTAAATTTGGATTATTGAGTAACTAAGGGGAATATAGTGTGGGGGTTATGTGAATAATGGTGAGAATGATCATAAGAGAACTTCCATGAGGTAGGAGAATGCATGAATGACTCACACTTATTGAAAATGTTTAAACTCCCTGCTGATGTGGGGATTTATTTAATGTTGGAGGATATCAAAGATGTGTCATTGCGACTAAGTGGACATATGTTGGTGATAACGATGTCATTAGCTCATCATCTTAACTCACATATTCTTCTGAGGATGATGTTGTTGGGTATGTGTTATATTATTTGCATGTGTGTGTGTAGGCGTGTCAGATATGACAATTGTGTCTGATGATCCCTTCTACTAGTGCTCTATTTGTGCCATGTGCACCTAGTGCTTTCCTAGGGGGGTCCCAGGGGGGGTAGGTATGCCCACCTGGTTACGCGCAACGCCCCCAAATTTTTTTTGGGTGGTTTTTTGCTATTTTTAACGGATTTTTCTATTTTTAGTGATTTTGTAAATTAATCATGGATTAAGGGATTAGGGTCTTGGTATCTACAAAATACCTAAAAAAATTGTATATATTGTATGATGAATGGTGAAATTCGATATAATGAATATAAGAAAGGTTTTCCCGGTTGAGGGTTTTCGGTATAAATCTCTGTGTACTATGTGAATGAGTCATTGATTAATTTATGTTTTGCTTAAGAATCTATATGCATTGCTTTACTTCATAGGTTTAAAACTTACATGTGGTATCAGAGCTCATTTTTGGATTCAGAGGGACGCCTTTGTTGTTGAGGGTTTGGCTTGGTCTTGATAGATCAAGTTTTTTTGGGGTTTGTAATAAACCTGGGTTTAGTGGGAGCTTTTGCAGTGGTTATTTGAGTGCAGAAAGAGGAATGACAAGCTCTTCTAGAATTGAGATAGAGAAGTTCAATGGTAAGAACTTTGAGCTATGGAAGCTAAATATGGAGGACCTTCTTGTAGAAAAAGAACAATGGATCATTGTGGATCCTAGTACACAGCCTACTAGTACATCGTCTACTAGCACACAAGCTACTGTTACACAACCTACCAGTACACAAACAACTAGTACACCGGCTATTGGTATGTCGAAGGAATATTGGGAGAAGTTGGACAGAAGAGAAAGGAGTACTATTCAACTCTGCCTGGCAGATTTGGTGTTGTTGAATGTCTCAGGAGAATATATAGCCAAGGAACTATGGGATAAGTTGGGGAATTTGTATCAATCAAAGTCCTTGGTAAACAAGTTGTTTCTTTGAAAGAAGCTGTATCATCTTAGGATGGAAGATGGAGATTCTGTGACAGAACATCTAAATGCATTTAATACTCTGGTAAGTCAACTTGGCTCTATTAATATTATGATTGCAAAAGAAGATAAGTGTATTACTTTGTTATGTTCTTTTCCAGACTCTTGGGATAATCTAGTTGTAGCAATAGGTAGTACCACTCAATCTACATTGAAGTATGAGGATGTAGTTGCATCCTTGTTATCTGAAGAGATGAGGTGAAAAAGAATGGATGGTCACAACACAGATGCTTTATTTGTAAGAGGGTGTACCCAAGACAGGAACCCTGATAAGCCTTCAGGGTGGAGATCTAAATCTATAGGTAGATCTAAGTCTCTAGGAAAATCTTTGAGGAAATGTTGGAAGTGTGCTAAAACAGGGAATTATAAGAAATATTGCAAGTCTAAGAAGGTTGAAAAACCAAAGGGATTTGATAGTACCTCTTCCACAGAGGCAAAAACCTCCACTGAAGAAGGAGGTGATGTTTACCTAGCATCTACAAGTACACATGCAAATCGTAATGTATGGTTGATCGCCTCAGGTGCATCATACCATATGAATCCTCACAGGGAGTGGTTCTCTGAATATGAAAAATATGATGGTGGTGATGTATTCCTAGGAGATGACTCGACAGCAAAAATCTTGGGACATGGAAGGGTTAAGTTGCTGCTAAAAGATGGAAGGATTAGAAATCTCCCTAGGGTTCTTCACATTCCAAAACTAGCCAGGAGACTAATATCTGTAAGCAAGATGGATGATGCCAGAGTGGATACTGTATTTGGAAAGAACACTTGCAAGATGGTACGAGGAGCAATGGTGTTGATGAAGGGATTTCGATGTGGAACTCTATACAAGTTGTTGGGAAGCACTTATACTAATGGGTGTAACAATTATTTTGTCCTTAAGAAGACAAATAAAGAATACAAGACCAATATCATTCCTGAAAACAAGACCATGTTGTGGCATCAAAGTCTGGGACATATTGGAGAAAAGGGCCTTCAAACAATACATGGTAAAGGTATGGTTGAATGTATGCCTAATTGCACTCTGGATTTTGATTTTTGTGAACATTGCATATATGGTAAACAAAATCGAGTAAGATTCCCATCTGGTGCTACAAGAGCAAAGGGGATCTTAGAGTTGTAACACAGTGATGTGTTTGGACCTGTTCTTGTTCCATCCCTAGCTAAATCTGTGTATTATGTTTCATTCATAGATGATTTTTCAAGGAACACATGGATTTATTTTCTTAGAAATAAATCTGAGGTATTTGATAAATTTAAAGAGTTTAAGACTTGGGTAGAAAATAAGACAGAGAAGAAAATAAAGGTATTGAGAACAGATAATGGTGGAGAATTCTACAAAAATGAATTCAAAGAATTCTGTAAGAAGTGTGTTATAGAAAAGTAGAAGACTAATCCACACACTCCTCAACAGAATGGAGTTGCAGAAAGGATGAATAGGACACTAATGGAAAAATCAAGGAGCATGCTTAGCAGTGTCGGGTTAGGACAATAATTATGGGCAGAGGCAGTGGGTAAAACATGTTACCTGGTCAATCGATCCCCTTCATCAGCGTTGGACGATAAAACTCCACACGAGGTATGGTATGGAAAGAAACCCTCTCTTCAACATCTTAGAGTGTTTGATTGTGATGCTTATGTACATGTTCCAAAGGAAAATAGGAGTAAGCTGGATAAAAAGGCTGAAAAATGTATCTTTATTGGTTATAAATATGGTGTGAAAGGTTATAAAATTTGGAACCTAGAAACCAAGAAGACTGTTTACAGTCGATATGTTGTGTTCAGAGAGGTAAAAGATGTGTCCAAACAAGAATTCCTACCAACACAAGATGAACCTGAGAAATAGAGCTTGAGTTGGATGATGCAAAATTTGAATCATCTGAAGAAGAGGAAGCAGAAGAAGAAGAAGAAGAAGAAGAAGAAGAAGAACATGAAGAAGAAGAAGAAGAACCTCGTACCCCAGTATTGAGGAGATCAGTGAGAGATAAAAGGAAACCAGAAAGGTATATTCCACTTGATTTTCATTCAATTTTTTATTTATCTATTACTAATGATGATCCCAGAACTGTCAGGGAAGTAGTGAATTCAGAGGATAGTAAACTCTGGAAGAAGGCCATGGTTGAAGAAATGGATGCCTTGGATAAGAATGAGGAATGGGATATAGTTGAGTTTCTAGCTGGAAGAAAATATGTTGGTAGCAAATGGTTATTTAAGAAGAATATTAATGCACAAGGTAAAGTGGAGAAATACAAAGATCGGTTAGTACCAAAAGGTTATTCCCAGGTAGAGGGAATTGACTTTGGTGAGATTTTTTCTCCTGTTTCTAAGTTAACTTCTATTAGATTTATTTTATCTATTTCTATTGCTTTTGATCTTGAAGTGGAACAGATGGATGTGAAGACAACATTCCTACATGGGGATATGGAAGAAGAAATCTACATGAAACAGCCATAAGGCTTTGCAGTGAAGGGAAAGAAAGAGCTGGTCTATAAGCTAAAGAGGTCACTATATGGTCTGAAGCAATCACCTAGGACGTGGTACCAAAATTTTGACACATACATCCTTGGATTGGGATTTGTAAGAAGTAGGGTTGATCACTTTGTATATTCCAAGCAAGTTGGTAATCACTTCATTTATGTAGTGTTGTATGTTGATGACATGTTGTTGGTAGGAAATAACATGGATGTTATCAAGGAGTTGAAATCGCAATTATCCTCCAAATTTGACATGAAGGATATCAGTGCTGCTAACTTCATTTTGGGAATGGAGATTAAAAGAGATCATGCAAACAAGAAACTCTGGCTGAATCAGAGAAAATATGTTGAGACGATATTGCAGCGGTTTAATATGTATGGAAGTAAATGGTCAAGGTTCCTATTCCCATAGGTGTAAAGTTATCTACAGATCAGTGTCCCAAGACACAGGAAGAAGAAGAAGACATGTCCCATGTTCCATATTCTAGTGCAGTTGGTAGTTTGATGTTTGCAATGGTTTGTACTAGACCGGACATTGCACATGCAGTGGGAGTTTTGAGTAAGTATATGTCAAAACCAGGGAAGGAGCATTGGAGAGTAGTAAAGAGGGTCTTCAGGTATCTTCACGACACCACCAGTTATGGATTATGCTACCAAGGAAGACCGGGATTGGACAGAGTGGTGGACATACATGGCTTTGTTGATGCAGACTGGGTTGGAGATATGGATCACAGAAGATCTACAAGTGGGTATGTGTTTAACCTATTTGGAGGAGCAATCAGTTGGATGAGCAAAAGACAGGCTGTAGTGGCACTCTCAACTATAGAAGTTGAATACATGGCAGCCACTCATGCAAGCAAGGAAGCAGTATGGTTACAAAGATTGTGTTTAGGTATTGGGTTGGTACAACAAGCAGTGAGATTATATTTTGACAGTCAGAGTGCATTCTTTGTGGCAAAGAACCTAGCTTATCATTCGAAGACAAAGCATATTGTTGTTCAGTATCACTTTGTGAGATACATGGTTGAGGAAAAGAAGGTGTTGCTGGAAAAGGTTGAAACTTTGAAGAATGTTGCAGATTCATTGACAAAGTCTGTGAGCACAGAAAATTTCTCTTGGTGTAGAGTAGCAATGGGCATTGCTGCCCTGGATTGTTGACTATATAATCCCCTGGACCCCTGGA